>RJWT010010659.1:0-23989 GCA_004365215.1 Cuniculus paca | reverse complement strand
TGGGAGCTGTAATCACCAAAAGTGCCATACAGGTGGAACCCCTCAAGCCCTCTGACAACCACAGTTTGCCACAGACTGCCTCAAATGGTGCACATGGAACTACAGGACTTAATGTTTGCCCCACTGGATTTTGGACTTGCTTTGGTCCCAATCCTTTGTATTCCCATTTATTATTTTTGGAATAAAAGTGTTTATCTTGTGCCATTGAATGTTGGAAGTGTTTAACTTTTCATTTGTATGGGGGCTCACAGCTAAGACTGTGCCTTAATTCTCAGGAGACTTGGGAGTTGGACTTCTCAGCAGTGCTGAAACTGTTAGGATTTTGGCAACTCTTAGAGATGGACTAAATGTCTTTTGCGTAAAGGTACATACATGAGTCTTTGGGGGTCCAGGGGTGAAATGTGGATTCTAATATATAATATAATGTTGATAGACTTAACACTGGTTCTTAAAGATTGTTAAGCCTGGGTTATAATGTTCAAGGTATAAGGGGATAAGAATAAGCATGTCTTGTCTCATTGCACGTTTATAACTACTGGTCTGTTGACCACACTTCGAGTAGTACTACTGCAGCGCACTGTGGGCGTGGTGATGGTTTAAGTCAGTGATGGTGAACCTTTTAGAGATGAGTGCCCACACTGCAACCCTAAAGCCCACTTAGTCTTCGCAAAGTGCCAACACAGCAACTAAACCTGAATACTGAGGTTTTAGTTTAGAAAAACCAACTATACATAAACAAATATGACCTGTGTCATAGATTTGCCACCACTGTTTTAGGTTCCCGGCGATGGTAGGTGAGCACATGTGCCTGTACTCCCCGACGAGTGTCTCTAAGGAAGACCATTTGTCACCATGCTTATTGTGTGCTGTCAAGTGGTCCTGGTGTTGTGATTTGAGAAACTAATAAATATGTGACCTGGATTCCAATTATAAATTGGGGATAACAGCCCTTCTTGTGGGCTGCTTGTCAGGATTAGATTAAATAACGAGTACAAAAGGGAACAACTGGTTTCAGGTACACATTATCTTTCTTTTTGGTGTTTTGGCATTACTTTATACAAATATGGCTAGTTTCACAGCTTGAAATAAGTCTTACAAACAGAATATTCTCTCAGTTTTAGAATTAATTTCTCTTTGTTTATAAAATTGCAAGCAGATTTTTTTCTAGCAGGCCATTTGAAGATATATGGCAGAAAAAAAATGTTGGTTTCACTTGTCAGATTTTTGCCACAGTAAATTAGAGTTTATATTTATTATGGATTTTCTAAATCATCACTTTAAGATAGTATCTAAAATGAAAGGATGGGATTTTAAACTTTGTAGTTGGCGTGTTCAGAAAAATGTGTTTTAACTAAGCTTTACACCCTGTGTGATGGTGTGTGATGGTTTCCGTTACTCACCATAGGTTTCAGCAGCCAGGGAAGAGGTCCCTGGCCGGCGAGGTTTCCCAGGCTACATGTATACGGATCTGGCCACGATATATGAACGCGCAGGCCGAGTGGAAGGTCGCAACGGCTCCATTACACAGATCCCCATTCTCACCATGCCCAATGATGGTAAGGTTTTGGTATTCCAGAGCTAAATATTATAAGGACTTCAGTTGTAAAACAGGGTTGCCACCTGTCTACCTTTTTGAGTTTAAATTCCTTTGAAAGCTTAACCTCTCAGAGCTTGCTTTAACTAGTTAATTGTACATAGGTAATTTTTTTCATTTGAAAATTGCTCCTTTGGTGGACAAGAAACAATTTTCCTTGTAATTTAAATTTTTGCTTATTAGGTCTTACTAAGTAACTACTTTTTACGGGGCATTTAGATGTAAGGAATGTAAGGATTCATGTTCTCTGTTTAGTATAGGTTAGTGTAGTTGGGGATGGTGTTTGTGCACTGGCGGTATGAGATAGCTCATGTGAAGTGCCAGGTGAGGAGCATAGACGGTAAAGGCCACAGGACCTAGGAGATAAAACCTTTAACTACGGCTAGGGAGGAGTCTCTTCCTGTTACTGATTCCCCCTGGCCTGTCTGAGAGTGTGCTCAGCATACCCTGGGGCATGGCTGTTCAGAATTCCTCTCCTGAATCTCTTCAGGATTATCGCTTTGCCGTCCTTACTTCAGTTTTTAAAAATCAGTTCTATAAGATATTTTCAAAACTAATAATGTTTCATCATTCATTGAGCATTGTTCTGAGTGCTTCGTCAGTGCTGTGCTCACTCATTTGACCCCCACAGCAGCTTTGAGCTGGTGTTGTGGCCTGCACTACGAAGTGATCTGTCAAGGTTAAGAATGATAGATTCACAGCCTAGGCATCCTGAACCCGTAATTCACACTGACTTACACTGCTGTGCCTCTGCCATGAAAACGCCGTGTTCCAAAGGAGCAGCTGCAGAGCTGCTTTATGTAATTAACAGTCGCAGAAACATGTTGCTTTGTGTGACTTTTTCAATGGATGCCCGAGTCATGTTGTCTTACTTATCTGGCATCCACATATTTTGCATAATGAACTGTCTCGTATCCATCTGAGATAGTTTATGGACTCTGAGTGTTCTGACAGTCTATACAAAGCTGGCAGATTTCTGTAAGGGAGCTTTGTGTTTAAAATAGAGTTTTATTTAATATTTTCATGAGAAAGCACATGAGTAGGAGAGAGTGCTTTTTATGAATGCGGCCTGATGACCTTGTGGTGCTAACATGTCTGAACTGCTGTAACCAAACAAATTAAATGGGCTAAGGCACATTTGGCTGCATAAGTTCAAGGTAATTAAAATTAAAAAGAATTTCAAATTATGCTCTTCAGTTTAATTGGCCATATTTCAAGGGTTCCGTGGCCACATTTGGCTGGTGACTGGCGTGTTACACAGCCCAGGCACAGAGTCCAGACGAAAGAGTCTTGTGAAGAGTGCTGTCTGGGTAATGCTGATCGGCTGCATGCGGGCTTGGTTATGAGAGGGCTGTGTAGTTAAAGCTGTGTGTCCTCCATGGCAGACATCACTCACCCCATCCCTGACCTGACTGGGTACATCACAGAGGGCCAGATCTACGTGGACAGACAGCTGCACAACAGACAGGTATGGGACACTAGAGCAGCACTGGGAGGCTTGTCACTTTGTTAGACCTTACAAAGGGAGTCAGGCTGTCAGGAAGAATATCAGTATCTTGTTACCGATAGAAAGCAGATTTTTGATGATTCTATAATAAAAACTGGCGTCAAAAAATAGACATTTAGGTGGAATGATTACTCTTTTCATCTTGTGTATGATTTTTTTTGAGGCAGAGTTTAAAAGACTGTGTAGACTTGATACCAGACAGATGCTGAAAATTTGTAGTGTTTCCAAATAATCTTGTACTGTTACAGATTTCACCGTGGGTTTGATTCCCAAGAAACATTGCTGGATGTGGTGGCACATGCCTGTTATCCCAGCATTTGTGAACCAAAAAAGAAATTTTATGCTGTAAAGTGTTTCTAACTACCATTTGGTCCCAGGAAGATAATAAAACCGTCCAGGAAACAAATGCAGTAGATTTATGTACTTTAAAGGGCAATAGTGACTTGCAAATTTTTCTTTGTCCAGTAGAGCTTGTATTTTGTACTTACAATGACTTTTTCCCTCCTATTCCACCCAAGATTTACCCACCTATTAATGTTCTGCCCTCACTGTCACGGTTAATGAAGTCTGCCATTGGAGAAGGCATGACGAGGAAGGACCATGCTGACGTGTCTAACCAGCTGGTATGTGTGTTCTTCCGAGGATGCTGTTTGAGACAAGGGGGTGCCTTTCTGTACTTAGTGCCGCCTTGTCCCTCTTCTTCCTGTGTTTTCCTTTATCCCATCCAAGTAGAATTGTAACCTAGGCTTTGTTTAAACCAAAACAGACTTTTTCTCATGAGGCTAGATCCTTATAATCAAGATTAAAACTACCAAGCTTGGAAACCATAGCCAATTCTGTAAAAGTAGTTTTTAATTAAAAAAAACCAAACAAACCATAAGGTCATTTTAATTCTTAGTAATAACTATAGAGTATTCTCAAAAGGATACTCTCAACTTATTTCTTGTTTAACATATTAGGAAGTTACCAGAAAACTGAAGGATACAGTTTTACATATTCTGATTTATAGTCTTTATTTTCTGTACTCATAGGAGATTGTATACCAAACACAAAGAAAAAATACTTTTGTCCATAAAGTAGAAATGGTAAACCTAAAAAAAAAAAAAGAAAAAAGAAATGATAAACCTATGCCACACAAATGTTTTTTGAATGGAACTTTGAAATGGATTTCTCAATGGCTTATGAGTTTTGTTTTTCAGATGCTATAAATTTAAGCTTATTGACAGATAAAAGAATATTTTTGTGGTGTGGCTAGTGTCTGCGTTATGCTGCCTGAAGCCTTCTTGCTGAGGGAGAGTACTTTATAACGAAGTCTCTGGTCCTTCCGTGGAGCTTTATAGGATTTGTGCTGGCGCACCCCTGAGGCTGCTTAGGAAGCAGCGCACGGTGCCACTGTGCCCGGGTGTCATTTTTCACGACTTTCCTCTCCTCAGTATGCGTGCTATGCTATCGGAAAGGATGTACAAGCCATGAAAGCTGTGGTAGGAGAAGAAGCCCTCACCTCTGACGATCTCCTTTACTTGGAGTTTCTGCAGAAGTTTGAGAGGAACTTCATCAGTCAGGGTAAGACGACCGTTTGCTTTTAATACAAAGCTTCGTGTTGTGTAAGGTGTAAGGCCTCCTTCCCATCTGAGGAACTTACGTTGGTCTCCCTGCAGTTTTCCCTCTGAGTAGACAAGCTCCTCTAGCCAGCTGCCTTGTCTTTGCCTTAACCCTGGGGCCTCTTCCACTGTCTTCTAAACATCTTGAGAGGATTTTAACTACAGTCCCAGCCCTTAATTTAAGACAGGGTCTCACTAAATTACCCAGGGTGGGTTGGAGCTTTCAGTGCTTCCTGCCTCAGCCTCCCAGAGTGCTTGGATTGCAAGTATGCACCACAGTGCCTGACTTTAGCTGCCATCTTATTTTTTCATCCTCCATTGCACTTTGGAGTCCACCTCCCGCTGGTGTGCTGTCCTGCCCCGCCCCCATTATCAGCTCTCCCGAGAACTTCTCTAACAGTGTCCCTTGGTTTGGGGGAACTTTCCGATTCGTCAGTTTTCATCTCATTTTCTTATTTCTTTGCTTCCTGCTCCTTAATTGCTAATATTCCAAGAAGGTCAGTCACCTTTTATTTGTGTTTTTCCCCCCTTAGCATTGACTTCCTTATACTGTGGACTCTAGATTGCCACACAGTGTCCTCACTTCCTCTTCTGAGCTGAGCTCCCACATCTCCACCTGCCTTAGGATGCTGCTGTTACTATGCCACCAGCCCCTGAGGTTCAGGAGGTCCCAAACCAGATTGTTGTTTCCAGCTGACGGGCGCCCGTGGGCTCTGTCTGCATTGGGCAGGATCACGTGCTGGTAAACCCAGGCTCAGTAACTGGGCATTACTTTTAACCTCCTCAGTTATTCTGCAGAGATGAGATACCTGCGCATTTGTGCTCTCCTGTAAAATACCCTGCCCTTGTTTGTCTTCACGCCTACTCCAGTGTCTTAGTCCAGAGTTTCTCAGACTTGGATTAGCCTGGGGATCCCTTGGGAAGTGTGCCAAAGCGCAGGCTCTTACTGGAGGCTCCACGTCTTCAGCGTCTTCCGTGACACAAGGGTCACTTCACTCACTTAGCAGCTGTCCCTCTACTGCAAGGCCTGCAGTGGGTTTCCATGTGTAGTGCATGTGAGTTTTCAGGCTCTTGCTTGCCTGTTCGTGACTCAGTGATAGTCACAACAAATATATTACTTTGAAATTATGCTTCAAGAGGCATACTTGATTGGTGTGCTTTTCTAATACTTTATTCGTATTAAAATCTCCAAAATACACATGATTACTGGGATTCTTTAACCTCAATACCTTAAGTACACACACGGAGTGAAGTTCTCCAGGAAAAGGAACCCAGAATTCCAGCCACTCTTGATTCCTGGGTTGACAACAAGTGAATGAAATTGGAGTGCTGAGGGTGATTCTGCTATTGAGAATAACAACTTTGAAAACCACCAGCTTCACATGTGTTCATTTGATTGGCACTGAAGGCTTTCTGAGCATCTCTTCAAGTCTCCCTCAAATCCAGCCCTGTGTTCTGGGTCGCTTTTTTCACGCAGAGTCTCGTGTCCATTGTCCGCGGATCCTGCTCAGTGGTAAAAAGCAGTGGCTCAAACCCCTTCCCCCAACACACACACACTGGGCTGTCCTCTGGCTGTAGCCCCTGGCTTCTCCCTTTCTCATTGCTTTTATACCTTCAGTTCCACATTAAGTCTCACCTAGTCTTGAGAGTCTAACTGGTTTCCTTTCTTAGGCCCACAGTGCTTTCTAACTGTAACAGAATAAATAACTGAGTGTCATTGATAAGCTGGAGGTACTTTGTCATTAATTCAGTGCGCTTTTTTTTAAGGTCCTTACGAAAATCGCAGTGTCTATGAGACGTTGGACATTGGGTGGCAGCTGCTCCGAATCTTCCCCAAAGAGATGCTGAAGAGAATCCCCCAGAGCACCCTGAGTGAATTTTACCCTCGAGACTCCGCAAAGCATTAGTTGCTGCTGCTTCCGTGGCGTGACCCTCTTGTGAAACATTGGTTGTTTTCTTGATTCCTTTTGCACTCCTCCGTCCCCACCTCTGTGTGGGAGTTTACTGTGTTACCCTGTAATTAAAACAAAGAGTAGGTAACATATTGTGCCAGTGTTGCAATGTCCATACTGCTAATAGACTTTAAAATATCCTCAGTCTGAGAAGCTGATCTTCAGTGCTTTGTTTAAAGTAGCTGCAGGGACGGAGGTGGCGTTTTCCTATGGATGTATGTATTTGTACATAATGGTGTGGTCAGTTGCCTAATAATGTCCTGATTGTTTGGGTTCTCCCAGACCTTACCTCTCGGCCCGTCAAGAGTGTCTCTCTCTGAAGCTAAAATGCTTTAGGAAATTAAGGGCACGTCTGGAGGGAGCCTCCTTTCATAAGAGCCTTGGCTCTCCCTTGAGTCTTCTCCGGGTTGCTGGTGCGCCTGTGGGTCTGCTCTGCTGCAAGCAGATGGCTTTTACTGTCCACTTGCTCTTTCCATTGTAGTAAATAGTGAGCAGAAGGAGCTCCCTTTCCTCCTCCTCCTGAGAGCTGGGGTTGCTGTGTGGAACTGTTCTCCCTGGGAGACGCACAGACCCAGGCAGCTCTGCCCTTCATCCCGTAGTGGTGGGACGCACGGTACCGCTCAGTGGGTTTCCATGCCGAGGAGCCGTAGAGTCGCTGACAGAATTACTGCTTGGAAAGAGTCCGGGTACGATAGAAGCAAGCCAGCCTGTGCCCATTCTGCATGCTGATACACTCACAGTGCTTTACGTTTCCAAAGTGTTTGCCAGATGCTAAGGACAGTAAGGAGAGCTCAGTTTTGTGGATATTTTCAACTCCATTGGAGAGCAGCCTTTGGAAAGTCCCCGGTCAGTCCTGCTTGCTGACCCAGCTCTACCTTTTCAGAGTGGGCTTGTGGCACAAGTGATAGCGTTGCGCTCCCTCCTGGCGTGAGCCTGAGCTGTCTTCACAGTCCTACCAAGTCTACCGTCCAGCCGCCTCGTGTTCTGTGCTACTCAGGTGCCGTGGCAACGTCCCTACTCTGTGCATTCCATCTCTCCAGTTGTGTAAAGTTCTTCCTTTTTTTCTCTGAGGGGTTGGGGGTGGGGGGCGTCAGCATGATTATATTTTAATGTAGAAAATGTGACATCTGGATATAAAATGAAAATAAATGTTAAATTAAATGTAAGTTACCTGAAGTGTCTCTGCATCTTCTAATCAGAAAAGCAGCAGCAGCAAGCAAGTGAATGACGTCTCTCCAGCTCATCGTCTTGACCAGGGCAGCTGGCACAGGGCCCAGGCCTGTGATGCACAGCCTTGCCAGCTTCTCAGGGGTAGCTCTTTACAGCAGACTGTCTGGTCCCCGCAGTGGTTCTGGCTTCTCCTTCAGGACCTCTGGAGCCTCCCTGGCTGCCGCGCATGGAGGAGCACGCCGAGCAGAAAGTGAAGGACGTCTTGAAGCCAGAGCTCGCCTCTGGTGGACGATTAGGTGGTGTGAAAGGACCTCCTCCTGGCCGGGGCGCGGGCATCGCGCTCTCCATCTCCCCCCGGAGATGCTGTGGGGAGGTGAGGTCTCGGCAGCTCGGTTCTAGCTCTGCCACCGACTGCGGCCTGGTAGTCAAGGGTGGAAGTCGGGTCTGCTCTGCCTTTCAGGGTTAGTACGAGACCTGGAGATTTTGTTTGTGAAACTCCAGACGCAGGCTGGTCTGTAGCAGCGCCCACAGTTGGCTTTTATTTACAAACCTTTGTGAGGACGGATTTGCCTTATTACTCTTACCTGATACTTGGGACTAGAGGGGTAAGTAGCACCCTTGCTAGCTGGCTTCTTATTTTTTAGTGGAAATATTTTTTGAAGGAACCTTTTTATACCAATAATGACACCTCATAGAATGACCAGTTAAAAAGACAAGGATCTTCAAAGTTGAAGGTAGCTAAAAGACCCATTAAAGCATTTATAGCTCGCAGTTGACTGTTACTTCAGAGTGTGAGATGTCGTGGAAGTGAGGAGAGCGCTGCACCCCTGTCAGAAATGCCTCAGCGGCCTGTTGCTTTTCCACAAGGGGGAGTGGGCAGGGGCTGTGGAGCTGCCCAGGTCAATAAAGCATTGCATGCCTTTGAAGCCGTCCTCATGTGACCCTAGTAAAGGAAAGTGAGCCTAGTCCAGTACTAGAGTTCCCAGGCTAAAGTGAGAAGATCATTTAGCGACTACAACCAGAGCCTAACAAGGCGAGTCTTGAAAGGAAAAAATCTTCTGTGAAGAAACCTAGGTACAAAGAAATTGGCTTTTAAAACAAAAGTAGGCACATTCCCTACTCAGCTATAAACAGTTTTCTTCCAAACCACTTTTCCAGCTTGGAGTTGAACACCTGCCTAGTGCTCCAGCGAGCCACATGGTGTCCTCAGCTGCCCCTGCCCGCGGCAGGAGCAGGGGACTGGTGTTCAGGAACGGAGTGATCCTGCCCAGTAGCTCCTGCGCATTGAGCTCAGCCCTCCCTGGAGGGGCAGGCCCTGCCCAGCAGCCTTGCTAGGTGTGTGCGGGCAGATGGGAGACCTGGGGATCACTGATCCCTGCCTGGCCAGCCTACTGCAGCGCCCACTTCAGGAAAAGCAGAGCATTGGCTGTCCCTGAGGCCTGGGTGAACAGAACCTGGGGTCACCTGCAGGAGCCTGAGCACAGCTGGCCCAGAGTAGGACACGTGGCTCTGTGCTGTGACAAGTAGCTCAAAGCACCAAGGCACAGCTTTTCCCCAAAGGAGTCCTGCTCCAGGCCATAGAGCATGTTATAAATCTAATAAAATCTGTAGTAGCATTTCATGTAGCAATGACCTTGCAACCTTTCCTCAACTGATTTTTTTCTTTTTAATGAATAGCTATCAAACAACGTCCAGGAGCCCACAAGGAATAGCAAAACATGAGCTGGGGGCTGGGCCTGTAGACCTCATCCAGTGCCTTTCCCTAACACCGTGTTAATTTCCAAAGGTTACCTGGAGCAGGGAAAGTTTCCACACCGTGCCACTACTCCCTGGGGACCTGGGTTTTATATTGCAACTAGAGTTTCAGGGTCTTAGGAGACAGAATGGTGGTGTGAATGTAAACAAGGTGTCCTATGGGCTGAAGTCAGAACTTTATGGCCCACACCAAAAAATGAAGCTTGGGAAGAGGAGGTCAAGACAGGGAGTGTGCAGGTCGCTGAGCAGCAGGATTCATTTCCACCAGGGGGCAGCAGCGCCTCTGTAGCCACGCATTGACCAGCGGGCTTCGGAGAGAGACAGGTGCTGCTTTGCCCTGCAACTGGGAAGTCAGTGGTTCTGGAATCAAATGATGCATTTTGTGGAGTGCTATGTCGGCCTGGGGCTAAGGGAAGTAAACCTAGTGGGTGCAGACAGCCCTAGACTGCAGAGCCCTGGAGATCTGGGTTGGAGTGGGAGCAAGATCAGCAGGATGCACTTTCCTAGAACTTGCAGGGCCTTTTAAACATCTGAGATGAGGTGATCCAGCTCCCACAAAGGCGGCACTGTCTCAGGAGGCAGCCTGTGCCAGGGGCGATGTCTCCTTGACCGGAATGTTCTTCCTAAATCGAGGTAGAACTGGCCTTGCTGTGACTTCTCATAGTGGTGTCCTTCGCCTGTCCCCTGGGAGCCTTCTGGATGAGAATCCTCTACTGTTTTGCAGACAAGGTTGCTACTTCTCAGGTCTCTTCAGTCTAAATATTTGTAGTTCCCCTAAACCAGTGGTGGTGAACCCACGGCACGCGTGTTACTGGGCTTTCTCTTAAGACGAGATGTTAACGTAGAGTTGTTCTTTCTAAACCAAAACGTCAATATTCAGGTTTAGTTGCTGTGTTGCACTTTGTGACCCGTAAGTGGGTGCGGGGTTGCAGTTTGGCATTCGGTCTCTGAAAGGTTCACCATCACTGTGCCCACACCATGAGTAAGGAATTTATTGACCTCTTCAGTCACCGCAAGGAATTTGAACCCGATGTAGCCTCCTTGGGCAGTGATCTTTGTACCTCTGTTCTTGGCTCTATGCTGTCCCAGACGAAGCGGTCCCAAATGCAGAGGTGCAGCCCGAGAAGAATGAACCCAGCAGATGCTGGGACCGGGGGTGTGCAGGCACTGGACACGGTACTCACAGAGGCCGGGCCCACACGCAGGCTTGCGTTCCTGGAAACCTCAACGTGCTCTGAGCCAAGACATTCTGCTGTCCTGTTCTGTGGTACTGACGGAGCCCTGGGCTCTCCGTTAGTGGCACTCAGGCATAGCCCTAGTGCTGGGACAGGTTCATTAGTGGATTTCTTAATAGACATGCATTGCACAGATGAAAGGTACAGATAAGTACAGGGAAAACAGTATCACATCCTACAACTCAGAGGAAACAACATTTTATCATACAGAGTCTCTAGCAATCATGGCTTTGCCCTCCTGTCTTGTTAAGCCACAGCCCATGGCACTTCCGGCCCCTTTCTCCCACAGCTCATGTGCGGATTATAGGAGCCATGGTAGGGACAGAGGTGGTTAAGCTATGAACCATGAATGTGACATTTACAAAGTAGGGAGCTATGTGATTTAACATGAGTGGTGTCAATTAAAAAGCAGCTCTTGAAACCAAAATTGACATTAAAATAAAATGATTTTTAAAATTTTTTAAACAATGAAGAAGTGTGGTTCCCTGCAATACTTCTTAAAAGTGCCTTTCTTCTCATGGGCCCACCAACTGTCTCCTTCGGCTGCTTTGATGCATATAAGACTTGGGGTAGGTTCAGGAAACTGGGAAAAACCATTCACCAGTGTGCTCTTTTCTGAGCTGCCCTTCCCCTGTCCCACCTGGAGACCCCCGGCACTGGAGTGGCAGTGGTGAGGCTGAAACTGCTGGGAAGATGGCAAGGGGACCAGGCTGAAGTCGGGCCAAGCCAAAGTCCTCTGCCTCCACTCGAAGGTGGAGGCAGGGTAAGGGAAGAAAGGTTTGTAAACGCGCTCATTTCCAGTCCTTCCAGACAGAGGAGGCCCGGCAACTTACTCCTAAGTGCTTCGCTCTGTGGAGATATCAGGGAGTTACCATACATTTGACTAAGGATTCTGAAAGATACAAAGAAATAAATCTAGAAGATTTATGTTCTAGGTGAAGGAGGGCTGTCGTGAAGACACTTCATAAAGAGTCAGCTTTGTGGCATTTACAGGAGGATCTGCTTTACTGAATCATGTCTGGAGCACTGGATGCATCCTGAATTTGGGGGTACACACGTGCCTGCGTGTGCGCCGTTACAGGCGAACTGAGGCCTAACTCGCACCATGTAACTCAACCATTTGAAGTGCCATTTAGGGGGCCAGTGTTTTGCTTTGAGACAGAGTGTCACTATGTAGCCCAGGCTGGCCTTGAACTCCTACCTTGGCCCCAAAAGTGCTGGAATTATAGGCATGTGGCACCATGCCCAGCTTCATTTAGTGATTCTTAAATGTAGTCAGAAGCGTTGTGCAACCATCATCGCAATTTTATAATATATATCCTTGCGAAAATCTTGTATCCACCAGAAACACTGGAAGCTCCTCACCCCGCCTCCCCGAGTCCTGCCTGCCCTCGGCACCACTAATTATCTGTCTTTGTGGATTTGCCTATCTCGAATATTTCGTAGTGGAATCAAGCAGCATGGATTCTCTGTGTCTGGCTTCTTTCACCTAACATGATAATTTCAAGGGTGATGCACTTTGAAACACATATCGTGCTTTCTTTTTATTACCTAACATTATATTACATATTTTTTATTCATTCATTGGTTGGGGGACATTTGGGAACCATTATAAATAGTGCTGTTTGAGCATTTGTGTAGGCATCTCTGTGTGGATATGTGTTTCATTTATCTTGTGTATACATCTGCGAGTAGAATTGCTGGGTCTTATAGTGCTGGGATTACAGATAGATACCACCACACCTGCCTCTATATGTTACATCTGTTGAACTACCAAAGTTTCCCCATGACTGCAGCATTTTACTTTCCCACTGAAAGTATGTGGGGTGAGTTTTTTTTATTAGTTTTTTTTTCTTTTGGTTTGTTTTTAGTGCCAAAGAATCTAGTATGTTTGGGAATTAAAAAACTTTTAGAACTCTTACTTGCTGTCCTCCCCACTCCTATACTGGGAATTGAACCCAGAAATTTCATACTGAGCTACTTCCCTAACCTTCTTCTTTATATTTTTATTTATATACAAGGCCTTGCTAAGTCACTAAGTTGCTCAGCCTAGGGTCAAACTTTCGATCCTCCTGCTTCAGCTTCCTAGAGTATAGGCAGGTGCCACCATGACCAGCTGTCTATGGGGCTTTTAAAAATACACTTAATGTCATCTTTAAAAAAGAACCAGCCCATTATTTACAGTGATTCTCCAAGTGGTTTTACTACAGATGTACAGATTTTACTCCTTCCCTTTTACTTACTTGCACGGGGAACTGCACTTATTAAGCAAACAGTTTAATGACAATGTAGTACTCTACCATAAACACATCATTTTTAAAATTATTATTTAACATTGAGGATTTTTCAACTTTTCACTTGGACTGCAATGAATTTGTTCATATATCAGTATTTGTGTTTCAGAATTATTTACCTAAAAGAATTTCAAGGTGCAGGACAAACAGGAGCGCTGCTAAAGCTCTAGAGTTGCACCGGCATAATTTCTAGTCTAACCCTCCGTTCTCATCCGTGCCTTGCCCTGCCCTGCCTCACCCCACCCTGCCGCCCTCTTGGGTGCAGTGTTCTGGGAATGAAAATGAGGTCCCTGTCACGTTGTCCCCACCAAGAGGCACCTGTAGTCTTCGCTCCCATAGACCATAGTGTGAAAGGCCAGGGTTTTAGGGGGGACAAGAGACACAGCCCTGCGCTTGATTCCAGGGGCTGCCAACACAGCTGTTTTGGGGTCATTTTAATCGTGCCTCCAGGAACACGGAGGGTGTCGAGATTCAGATTATAAGAAAAACATTCCAGGGCTATCTCCAGCACTGGCTCTCTTTCCCACTCAGTGTTCTGGTGGGGTGATAGGGTGGCTGCCTACGCGGGCCAAGGATAAAAACAGATGCAGCACAAGTTACGTGAGCCACCGTGCATTTACTCAGCCCACGTTATGAAGTGCTGGTGCCACAGGAAGCTCATGACACCGGTGTGTGCATGGGTCCCTGCAAAGAGGGGGACCCGGCCTTTCCCTTCCACAGCCCAAAGCCCCTTGCGATGGTTACCTGGCCTCTTGAAAAGCCAGGTGCCATGGGACACTGAAAATCATCTGCCAGCTGGGAAAACATGAGGCACAGGTATGACTGGGCACTGAAGGAAGTACTATGCTGTGCCACCTGTCAGGGCGGCAGCAGCGAGCCTGAGGGCACCCAGTGGGTGTGGGCTGGTAAGGTGGCCTGGGTAGGGCACATCCTCTGGCCAGCCATTGCCTCTTGGCCCAGCTTGGTGGAGAAAATACAGGACCAGTCAGCAAGGTGAGCACAGCAGAGTCACTGCAGGCCCAAGGTGAGCAAAGACCAGAACTGCAAGCTGGGAAGGGGTGAGAGAGGACAGGGTCAGAGGCAGAAGGAAGGAGCATATGCAGGGCCCCTGGGGTGGCCAAGGAGCCAGGAATCAGTGCGGGCCTCCAGGGGCTGAGGCCTCACTGCGCTGGGCAAGTCCTGAAAGGGGCCAGGTAGTGCAGTGACTGAGCAGTGTGCTTTTCTAACAGGGACTGTTACTGAAGGTGCCAGCTGTGACCCGCAGCAGTGCAGCTGGGAGCACAGGGCTGCGTGGAAGGCTCTGGCTGTGGAGGTGGTAGCGGAGACAGGGCCTCTCCAGGAAGCCTGGCCAGCCTGGGGACCCTCTGGGGCAGCAGCAGGGGAGGAGCTTGCCTTCCTCCTGGAGGGCTGCTTGGACTCCAGGCCGGGCATCAGGTGCTCACCGGGTCAGAGACCCCCCTGGCTGGGCATCTTCTCCAGGACGATGTCCCCCGTGCTGGAGAACTGAGGGCAGGTGGGGAAGGAGACATGGGGTGATCAGACCAGAGTCCCAGGGCCCTGCTGTGTCATCATCTGGGCCCTGGACCTGAGTGTAGCATGGGTGTGACCTTGTCACTGCCATCAGTGACAGATTCTTACCCCCAAGGGCTTCTTTTCGGGCCAGTCCTTCAGGTCCTTCAGTTCTAACTCCTTCCTGGTCAAGCCCTTTGTAAACCTGCAGTTGTGAGTTCATTATTTCAGCTTTTGGTGCTGGGCTGGAGAAACAAACAGGCCGGGAGGCGCCCGCCTGTCCGTGGTGGAGCTGGAGCCGCGGTACCGCAGTCGTATCAGAGGCAGTGCTGGGGCTCAGGGCCTGACAGGGGTTGCTCTGCTGGGGCATAAACACCTGTATATAGGTTATCCTGGCTGCAGAGGAAAGACAGGGGTACACTTGCAGGTCCCACTCCCCAGCTGCTCCAGACCAGGTGACAGACCCGGGCTCTTCCTGCCACCCACAGCCCCAGCCTGAAGTGATCACTTGATGCTCAGTCCCACGAGCAGTGCCTGCTGCTGTTGGAGGCCCCAGCTGGGCCAGCACAAAGCCACCCACCCAGACAGGGCCACAAAAGACATGCTTGTTCTGCCAAGCTCCCAGTGCCAGTGTGGGCCAAGGGCTTGGTGCCTGTTCAACTGGCATGGGGCTGTCTTTGATTATTTCGTTCTATTTCTTCCTCTACACGAGATTCCCTAGTGACATTCTTCACCCTCCCTACCCTCTACCATTCCTCCCCTGCCCCCTATCCAAACCTCCTGGCTTTTCGCCTTGCTGGTCTCGCATCCCACAGCCTGTTCTCTGCAAAGCAGCTGAAAATCACGGCTCCTGGGGTGCTTGACTGAGTGGTGACCGAACTGTTTTATCAATAATGGAAATGAGTTTCATTTACCAATTCCAGGGGAAAAAAATTCAGCAAGATCCAACTCTCTAATGTACACAAGAGGCAGACCCCAAACAAGGATTCAGAAAGATTACACAGAAAATGATGGTGACAACACTGTCACCTCCCACACCAGTTTTTTTCCTACACAACTTAACCACCAGCTTTAGTCCCCTGTCTCCCCCAGCTGTGTCAACTTAGCACCAGGCTCACGCAAACCCTCGCGCCCACGGTTAGTCAATGAGTATAAATAAGCACCCTCATTTGGTCAATGAGCATTTTTCCAAAGTGAAAATAGTTTTGTAAAAATTTCTGCCAATGAAATAAATTAGAATTTACTGTTAAAAAAAAAAATTCCAGACCATGCTGCAAGGTGTGAAGGCTTTGGAAATCACCCTTCTTGCTATGTTATATCGTCTTCTAGACCCTCTCACCACTTTCTTTGAACTAGTCATCATTTGCTTGTTAATTTAACTAAATCATTACATATCAACCACACGGGTTCTTTCATTTATGAGAGGCAAATCCTGCCCCAAAGTTTGCTCATGTCTTATTTTTCAGATGGCACTTATGAAATCGTTGGGTTCACGATTTTGGAGAGAAGGTACTTCACAGCCAGGGATTAAAAACCAAAAAGTGTAAAATTTTGACCAAAAAATTAAACATTTAATGCGATTTTTAACAGTATATGTATATTTTTAAAAACTGAAATGGCAATAAAAATGGAAATTTAGGTGGCAGTGAAGAGCCTGAAATTGCAATGTTCTCGCCTACCACCTTGGAGCAGGTTTACTATTTATTTATTTATTTGGTTGGTTGGTCTTCGGTTTTTTTAAGACAGGGTCTCGCTACGTAGCTCAGACTGGCCTTGAGCTCACTATGTCTCCCAGACTGGCCTCAAACCTGCGGTGAACCTCCTGCCTCAGCCTCCCAAATGCTAGAATTTACAGGTATGGGCTACTGCATCTATCGGCTGGGTTACTTTTCAAACTTTAGTTTCCCATCTGCAAAGTGGAGACAAAGTTAACTTTCAGTATCTGTCTTCTATTTGCTATTATATTACATAAATATTCCACTAGTATATATTTTTATTTTGCATTTGCACCTTTCTTTGGTTTATGCATGGAGAGTTTCAGCACTTTTTGCCTCAGTTATTTTAAGTAGACCCAGGCTCTGCTGAAAACACATTCCTTTATAAAGGAAATACTTATGTTTTGCAGTACTAGGGATCCAATCCAGGGCCTCACACAAGTTGGGCAACTGTGCTACCACGGAGCTACAACCCGTTTTTCTTTTTTCATTCTGAGGCAGGCCGTCACTGACTTGCCCAGACAGGCCTCAGACTTGTGATCCTCCTGCCTCAGTCTACAGAGAGGCTGCTATCCAGGCATGTGTTGAGTTACAGTTCTAAAAAACAAAGAAAATAACAACCAAAGATCCATCATCGGGCATCACACACTCCGCGGGGACTTTGCTCCCTGTGTGCTACTTGTCCCCTTTGTTCCGAGCGCCCGGAGGGTATCAGCACCCCGCACCCTAGGCCCTGGTTCTCGATCCACTGAGGACGCTTTGTAAATGAGAGGTTTGGGGGCCTTCTAAGGAGATTGGGATAATCAGCCATGTCCCCCTTTCTTTAAAGACATCCACGTTGTACGGACTGGGACCCTGAAGCCCAGAACGTCTAGTTTCACGGAAGCTCACCGCGCCGCCCTGCTTACGTGGGTCCCCTGCTGGCGCAGGTGTGTGCTCCCTCCGTCCTGGCCTGGTGGCCATGCCGCCCGGTGAGCCCAGCTCAGGGCAGCTCGGGCTGGGGCTGTGCGGGTCGAATCCCGAGGCCCCAGCGGGCTGGACCGCGGTGATCGTCCTCACACAGGTGGCTGCGCCACCTGTGGCCCTCGGTTCTGTGCTTTCTCCGCCTGGTGAGGAAGAGCGCGCATCCAAGGCACCTGAGCTGTGCGAGGGCAAAAGGGGAGCCTCGGCAGCTGCTCTCAGCCCGGGACGCTCCGCTGCAGCTTTAGGGCTGAGGACTCGCGGGCGCCCCCCGGCGGCGGCGGGGCAGGGAGGGCGAGCGCGGGACGCGGCCCAGGTCTGCAGGGGGCGCGTGTGGGAGCCGAGCTGGCCGGGGCACCAGGTGGGTGGGCAGGGCGATGAGGCCGGAACTGCTCCCTGGAACCTTGGTAGCAATCAGAATAGAGCGCCCCCCACCAGGCCCCGGGCCTCCACAAGGCCTAAGCCAGCCTTCCCCTTCTCACTGTCTGCTGCCTGCTGCACAGGTGCTAGGTCTTGGCCCTTTCCCTTTGTGGGAGAAACCTACTGTCTTAGTTACTTTTCTCATTGCTGAGACAAAATACCCAACACCCAGAGTTAAAGGAGGAGGTTTATTTAGCTCACAGTTTGTAGAGGTTTCGGTCCAGAGTCAGCTGGCTCCAAGGCAGAGTGGCATGGAAGAGGAGAAACAGTTCATCACAGGCAGAGGACAGTAGAAGCAAGCAAGCGACAAGCCGCGAGCCCCTTTTATCAAACCAGTCGGTGGACCGATTTAGCAATCACACCCTTAATCCCAGCATCACACACTCTAGATCTAGACACCTCTGAAAAAGCCCCACCTATGACCACGTGAGGCTTTGGGGGACATCTAGACCTAAGCCATAACACTACCCTCTGCTCCTCTTGGACTCTGCAGTCCAAGTCGGGCACTGCGTGTAGCCTCTCAAGCCACTTCCAGAGCCCAAGTGTCACAGTGGACGCTAAGCAGCCCAGAGCCAGGGCCCTTTCTGCACCTCCAGGGATCACAGGAGACCTACAGACGCCTGGACCAGGCCTGTGCTTTCTGTGCTCCCAGGAATCATCTTCACCCTGGGGTTTGGGGGGTCAGAATCTGTTTCCTTGGGAGAGTGTAAGGCTTGAAGCTCCCCTCCCGCAGGGCAGGCATTTTCCATGGATTTCACGATACTGCAGCCGATGCGGAACAAGATGTGGAAGAAACATGGGCTTTCCTTTTATTCTCTGAATTCATTAGAAACCCCTCCCTCCATCACAAGATCAATGGATTTAAAAATCCCTAGGTTACAAGATCAAACCCATCTCTTTGTAAATCACAATAAAGAAAGCAATTGCACTTTATTTTGCTGTAACACATGCCTAGTAAGACAATTAAGAAATTAAACGTCATGAAAACCAGCTCCACACTTACCGCTCAAACAGCACCGCTTCACTGAGCGGCTCTCAGCACTAAGAAAACAATCTGTGATCTCTGAAATGTCACCTACGTGAAAACGACCTGACACACCTGGCAGGAGGCTTGTGTTCCTCCACCCATCCAGACAGCACGATGCCCAAGACATGCGGATGTGGCCTCCCATCGAAGAGTGACTGGACCAACCAGGACCTCGGAGGGAAGTGCGGGCGTGGTGGGGCAGGGGCTGAGCCCAGCAGCCCTCTCTTCCCGCGCAGTGCTCAGCGCTCCTTTAACATTCAGACTCGCAGCTTTCGGGGTGACTTCCCGGTGGGTGGCTCTTTGATTTCAGACCTAGATAGCCATGAAAACCTTGGGAATAAGCTTTGCTGGAGAAAGTCTCAGCCATGTCCAGAGCTTGGAAGTCAGAACCGTGCTGTGGGGGTGATAGTGTGTGGCAGGCTCAGGGGTTCCCGAGGAGCCATCACGGCCACTGAGCCAGCCCCGTCAATGGCTCCAGGACCAAGGGGCCTGTGATTCCCTTTTCCCTCACCTTGAAAAAATGTTTCATTAATTTTGCACAAGAGCAAAATTATTCAGCAGTCATTGTGTGGGATTTAGAAAATTATTTAAGAAGAGGTTCTAGAAAATGAAAACGAAATCAGGATGACTGAAGCATTCAAAGGCAGCTTCTGTGGGTGCCAAGGCCCTTGCTCATGGGGTTTCCACAAGAGGGGAAGCAACAGCTATTGTGTGGTCTCAGTAGGGGCGACAAGGAGTCTCCCCAGCATGTTGTCTACCCCCTCTTAGGGCTCCAGTGCTCTCTGCCTAAATTTTCTCTTCCTTTCTGAGTTTTTCCTTTATTAGTCTGCAGGTTTCCTAGGGACACACAAGTGGATGTCCCCCAAACAATCATTTTGACAGAATTTCCTCTCCCACCTTAGGGCTAGTTTTGACCTTACCCCTGCCTTGTCCTGCCCAGGTGGCAGTGACTTGCTGCGGTCCCACTTCTCACCACAAGGTGTCAGCCTATCTCAGAAGAATGGGTGTCCCCAGCTGCCTCTAGATGTACTCCATGGAATGCCCACTCCTGGGCTTTGGGGTAAAACTCTGGGCGCCAGTTTTGGTCTCTCTTGCCTTAAAGCCCCGGAGTTTGAGTAGGAACCCCTAGGGAGACGCCAGGGCAGCCAGCTGGGATCCCTCTGCCAGGACAATCTGGCCCGTGCATCCCTGTCACTGGATTCTCACTGTATCAAAGCCGCCAAATGTCCCCGCATTCGGCTTGATGCCTAGGGCTCAGGGAAGTAAGCTGATGTCAAACAAAGGGCCCCGCGTGCTGCCCCCACCCCAAAAAGCAGCCGGGACAGCGGGTATCCAAGCAAACGGGGCAACAGGACAGCAGCTGCCGCCCGCCACGTTACACACTCAGTTTTCTTAATTCCCTCTTGCAGCTAAGTGGTGATTACCGGGTCTGCCTGGGGCCTGATCCTCGCGGCCGCCTGACTTCAGCCAGGGGGGCACCCACAGAACCGAGCAGCTGGCGGGGCGCACTTCCGGCGGGGGCA
Organism: Cuniculus paca; assembly: GCA_004365215.1. Lineage (NCBI taxonomy): Eukaryota > Metazoa > Chordata > Mammalia > Rodentia > Cuniculidae > Cuniculus > Cuniculus paca. Next base: position 3,727 of record RJWT010010659.1, on the reverse strand, counting down.
GCCCAGGGCAGCAGATGCGAGGCCCTGATTATTCCGGGAGGGCTGCGCCAGGGGTCGGCATTTGCACTTCAAAGAGGGCTGGGCCTCAGCTCCCTCCTCCTGGGACAGGGTCTATTCGGGAGAAAATCAAGTTGTTTTGAGTGAGTTACCCAGCGGGAGCCACCCCCTTGCTAACAGGAGGGCGGTTTTAAACACCCCCTAGGAGTTAAGGCGCACACTCGCTAGACACCCCCAGGGACCCTCCTCTGTCTGGAGCAGTCCTCTTAATGGGGTCTGGTTCCATCTGGACTTTCTTTATCGCCCCATCCTGCATTTCCGCCCTTTAACTCATCATCCCCACCACCACCACCACCCCGCCCCTTGTTGTGGGTTGAATTGCATCCCCCGACAGATATGTTGAAGCTCAAGCTCGAACTCCTAGCTCCTGGGGTGTGGCCTTATTTGGAGATGGGGTCAGTGCAGATGTACAGAAACCAGAAGAGACGGCTGGATCCTCCCCTAGAAGGGCGCGTGGCCCGGCTGACATCTTCATCTTGGACTCGGGAGAACAAAGCTTCTGTTATTTAAGTCTCCCGTTCTGTGGTGCTTGGGATGGCATCCAGGAAAAGGACAGACTCCTGAAAGGCGGGTGGTGCGTGCCTTCCTTATGTGTTTAAGGAGTCAGGCCAGACATGGTGGTGCATGTCTGCAATCCCAACTCTTGAGGCTGAGGCAGGAGAATTGCCGCAAGTTTAAGGCCAGCCTGGGCTTCCAGAAAAAAAGAACTGAGGCTTGGAAAGGTTGCCTGACCTCTTCCAGAATCAAAAAATAAGTCACCAGGGCCTCTGCTGTGTTTACAAACCACACTTTGGGGCAGTTTTGCAAGGCCCTCTGTAGTAGGAGTCTGTCCTGATGCTGCCTCTTGTGGTTCAGTGAGCAGCCCTTGTCCCCTGCCCCTGCTCATTGCCCATCCCTCTTCTTCCCCCTCCCCCATCCTGAAAAGAAACCCACTGTAATTAAGGTGCTGCCAGGGCCCTGAAGTCACATAATGAAATGGAAAGGGGGTTGGGTGGGTTGGAAGGCTAGAGCCAGCCCCCTCCCCACCCCACCACCCCTGCCGCCCCTCCTCCTCATCATCCTGGTTGTCATGGGGCAGCAGGCCCGGGTTGTAATTACTTATGTTTGTGTCTTCTGGACCAGACAGTGAACTCTGAGGGCAGAACCTGGAGCTCTCACCCACCCCGACCTTGCTCTGTGTTTGCCCACTTAATTGGGGAGCCTCTGGAGCTGGGTAGTGTTAGTGCCCTCAGGTGCTGGTAGCTCTGCACTGTACCCTCCCCTGGGAGGCCTGGCCCAGAGCACAGGCCCATGGCCACTTTGTCTGCAGGGCTGAAGCTGCCCTTCTTGTGCGCCTCCCACTGAAGACCTCTACACACTGTAGTGCATTGTGGACCGTGAGACACCGGGGTGTGGCGGCCAGGATGAAGCCTGCTGGGACCCAAGCTGGGTTCATGTCCCCACCCCAACCCAAGCCCTCCAATGGCCCTCATCAAGCTCGCTGCTGCCCTGCTCTTCAGAGACACTGAGGTCCGTCTCCCGGGCAACAGAGGCAGGTGTGGGTAACCCAGAATTCTACTCAGACCTCCATGTGGCTGGCAGGTGCAGTTAGCACCTTGGTGGCCCAGGAGGCATGCTCTGTGGATGTAATCACTTGAGGTGAGGTGTCCCTACGTCTGCCTTGTCTGACCTTACGCCTAGGCCCACGCAGACCAGAGCTCAGCAAGACGGACAGAGGCACTGGTGCTGTTCTTGGCATCTGTGAGGCGAGGATAATGAATCTCCCAGCATGGAGATGTCCAAGGGTCTTGGAGCGTCTGGCCTGCAGCTGCTTCAAAGATCGTACACACCTAGCATCGCACACAGAGTCCGGTGCTTGCCCCAAGGTTGCCTAATTGGGACACAAAGCAGGGGCACCCCACCCCAGCCTCTTCCCCCGGGTGCAGAAGTGGTCTTCATGATCTCCTTGCCTTGTTAGACTGCTGAATGGAGAGCCCCAAGCCCTCCCCAGGCCTGCCCACTGTTGTGGCCTTTTGTCTCTGCCTTTTCCCTGTCCTCTCTGGAGAGCACAATGGCCTGGAAATGGTCACTTCCTCTGTGATTCTCCACCTAGGAAGGCCTCACCAGGCAGCCCAGGGACAAGAGCCCTGCTTGCCACATACTGCCCAGGCCACTATGTCCCTGTGGGTGGAGGGAGCTGGGTCCTTGGAGGTCAAGAGACTTGCTCAAGGTCAATGGAGAGAACCAGGAGTGGAGCTCCAAAGAAGATTGGTGTCTTCTTCAGAGCCCTTTCCGCCTTGGTGCTGAGCACTTACTATGGCTGTGGCTACATGTGTGCCGGGCTAGCTTCCTGGGAGGATGCACTGAAGAATGCTCTAGTCCGTGTCTGGAATGTCCCCTCTTATTAAGGCATGGTGGCACTATTGAGAAGCAGTGGAGCCTTTAAGAGGCCAGGCTTAGTCAAAAGTCTTTAGGTCACTGGAGTCCTCTCCTTGAAAGGAATTGGGGGACTTCCTGTCATAGGGGAACAGTTTTGCTCCGACATGAGCTCCCACCGTGATGTACTGCTTCTCTACAGGCTCAAAACAATGGGGCCAACTGAGTGAAACCACTAAAACTGTGAGCAAAGATAGATTTTTTTTCTCTGTATAAATTGATTGTCATCTCAGGTATTTGTTATGGTGATGGAAAGCTGACTCACACAAAAGAAAGATGGGGCCACTGTTCTGCAGTAGCTCACAGCTGACCTGGCTCTAGGGAAACTCCCCTGAGACGCCCAAAATCAAGCACCTCAGCCTTGGTCAAGGCTCTCCCCTGGCCAATTCTGACCGGACACCTGGGGATGCTGGAGTATCCCACAGATACTCCTTTTCTTCCTTGTGCTTTCCCTGAGTTTATGAACCGCTTTGGCTCTGGGCAGTGGGGGTCACTGCATACCCACATGGTTGGATTTGGGGACAGGGTGAGGGGCGTTGGGGAGGGAACCCACACCTCAGCTGTGCCCAGGACTTCTGATTGTTCATGGTGCCTCCATAGGGAGGTGCAGGGCTCACAGGCAGAGGGGAGCAATAACAAGAGCTCACAGAGGACACAGGAGCGGAGAGGCATGAGGAGGTGGTGGGGGCCATGATGAGGCCCCCTTTAGGATAAGGCCCCCTTCCCTGCCTATTGGGCCTGCAGTGCATACAACTCAGCCGCAACCCCCAGGGGCTGCTCAGTTTCCTGAGGAGGCATGACCTTCCCAGGGAGGGGAGGGCACAGGCAATGGCTGTGGCATGGGGACAGGGTAAGGGTCAGGTCACACATCCAGCCTCTCACTCCAACTTGGCCTCTGTTGTGACCACCCCACGGCTACCTCACCTTCTGCCTGCCCTACTGGCCCCTTGTCTCAGGTGCAGCGAGGGGAGCTCCTCAGAGAGGCAACAAGCCAGGGTGTCCAGACACCACGGGGAGAGGCCCGTTTTCAGGAAAGCTGGGGACAAAGGAAGGTAAAGAGGAAATGAGCCCTGTTCCCTCCTTGGGGACAAGCTCCAGTCTCTCCCACACCTACACACTCCCCCCACATACATGCATGCACACTCATCCCACCACCTCTGTGCATATACGCATCTGTGCCCACAGCCTCACACCCACTACCATCCACACACACACACCCACACATCCACATCCATGCACATGCACCCACACACAT
>RJWT010010658.1:0-23999 GCA_004365215.1 Cuniculus paca | reverse complement strand
CCAGATACCATAGTTCATTGCTCTTAGAGTCTGCCTCTCACAGAGCCTTAGGCGCTGATGCAAGATCTTTGCTACTGAAGAACAAGGATGGCCTGTATTCCAGTTTCGAGTATCTGTTCCTCATCTCCATGTGAGACCTCATCAGAATTGTCTTTCCTTTCTGAAGTCCTACCAGTATTCTGGCCATGACCACCTATACAATCTCTAAGAAGTTTCAAACTTCCCCTTATCTCTGAGCCCTCACCAGAACCACCCTTAATGCTCCATTCATGATGATCTTGGCTTTTTCTATCCTGTTTCTTCAGATTATTCCAGCCTCTATCCATTGTTCAGTCCCTAAACCACCTCCACATTTCAGGTATTTATTGTAGAAACTACCTGACTTCTCAGTACCAACTTTATCTTAGCCCACTTTCTGCTGCTCTAATAGAATAACACAGGCAGGACCATTTATAAAGAAAAGAAATATGTTTCTCACTTCTGGAGTGTGGGAAAACTGAGGTGGAAGAGCCACATCTGGTGCAGGCCTTACTGTGATGTAACATGGTGGTGGGGCATCACATGAGATCATGTGACAGGGGAGGGGCAAGAGAAGAGCACACCACAGATAGCACACTTTGTAATAAACCCATATCCCATAATAATGGCATTACTTCATTCAAGAGGGTGGAACCCTCATGATTTAATCACTCTTTCAAAGTTCTATTCCTTGGTGTCATTTCTGTGGCAATTAAATTTCAATGTGGGCTTTTTCGGGTTGGAGGGGCATTGAGACCAAAGCAGGCATCCAGATGTAGTGGTGCCTGTAATCCAACACTTAGGCTGAGGCAGGAGGATCGCCACGAGTTTGAAGTCATCCTGGGTTACATAAGCAAGTTCAAGGCCAGCCTGCACTGCATAGTGAGACCCTGTCTCAAAGCAACACAAGACAAAACAAAACTCGACAGCAAAACGAAACCTAGTAGGTTAACTTCCTGTTCAAGTGTCTTATTCTGTTGGTCTCCAAGCCTTGGATTCTGTCCTGGCTGCCATCCCCTGTGCCATAGGTGCAAGCTGGCATCTGTTAAGATGTGGGCAAGGACCACTAGAGGAACTGGGCCCATGAACATCCATGATGAGAAAATTCCCTGAGGTTCACTTAGGACTTTAGGATCACCTTGTCACTGTCCAGGGTCCTGACTGGCAAGACTCAGGGTTCTCAGTGGTCACTGTATCCTTCTGTTGTCCACACACTGGAACATGGGGGCATCTTTTCCATGCCACACAGGAGATAAGCATGTCCAGAGACATATCCTTTGTCCTCTCTTGGCCTAAACTCCCTGTAGGATGTTGAATGTTATGCCCACATCTTAACTCCTGGAACCTGTGAATGGGACCTAGAACGAGGGTCTTTGTGGATGCAATTAAATTAGAGATCTGGAGATGAAATCATCTCAGATTATTTAAGTAGATCTTAAATCCAATGAAAAGTGCTCTTTTCAGACAAAGACAGAGGGAGATTGGACACAAGAAGATGATAGAGGCAGAAATTGAAGTGATATGGCTACAAGGAATACCAAAAGCCACCTAGAAGAGGTAAAAAACAGATAGACTCCTAGGGCCTTTGGAGAAAACACATCCCTATTGAAACTTGGATTTTGGACCACCAAGGCTGTGGTCATGTGTCACAACACCCCTAGGAAACCTATCCACATTTCATGTGGTTCTTTCTCCTCTACTGTGGGTGTGGGCCAACCATCCTTCAAGACAGCATCCTACAGGAGCCTAGAATTCAGAACTAGGCAGAACCCTCCATTTGAGGTTTCTATAGCTCTACAACCTTCTCTTGGCCAGGGCTCAGAGGACAAGGCGGGGCACTGGGCCCCACAGGCAGCTGCTTTATTCCACTTTTCCCTCATATGTGTTTGTTTTTCCAACTCCTTTGCACTCTTCTGAGAAGTGAAAGGATTTCCTATTTCTTCCCAAGCTAGATGAGGACTTTCCTGAGTTCACACCCTAAATTCTGTCAACCTGTGGCTTAGGGTAAAACTCCACATTCAATCCTCCAAGTTTTCTTTTGATATCTACAGGAAAGCTTCAGGACTGAAGAGATCAGCTTTCTCTGTCTTATGGTAGATTGTGTTGATTCTCTCACATCTATTTTCCAGCTCTTCTTCTTAAAAATACTCAAGTTTTCAATCGGAATCCATTTCACCCTCATCAACGTATTTCAGAAGAAAGTGACCCCAACCTCAAATCCAGGGGACAGCTTTAACTGATGTCTTAGAAACCCACTACCCACCCCACTATGGTGTTTAATCCAGAAACCCAGGCCCCACCACCAGTGCAGGGCACACCCTGGGTCACAGGAACTGGCCTGTGTCCCCAGTCAAGATGCAAGGTGAGAGGTGACATTTGTGGGAACTTGGGGAAAGGTGTTTTCTTGCTCTTAAGCAGATACAAGCTCTTCTTCCTGCATGTGCCATGGTGCTGGCTGCATTGACCAGCATGTGGCACCTTGGAGAGAAGACAGCTCAGGGTTGAAGACTTTGCACTGGAGAAGCTACAACAAAGGGAACCATAAAGAGATGAACCAGAGCTCTTGGATGAAGACAACCCTGAGGCTTACCCTGTCTCTACATTCTGGTTACCGGGATCAATATATTTCATTGTTTAAGCCAGTTTGTGTTGGACTAACTATTCCTTGCAGCCCAAAGCATCCTAACCAATACGTTACTCAACAAAGCCAGTTTTTAAAACTGTTGTCTTGTTAAGGACCTTGAGATCCTATTTTGGACCCTATTTGACTAAGTGTTGTTCTTTATTCCTCTTTCTATCATTGTCCTATTTAATCCTCCCTGAAGCCAATGGTTGAATAGGAGGAAAATCTCATACAAGAAATATGAGAGGAAATGTTCATTTCTATATGTTAAAGAAATTGTCTACATTATACCAACATTCATTCACTAATCTGGGAGAAGAAATTTTAAACCATTAATAGTGGTCATCCCTGGGGAAGAGAATCTGGGGGAAATGATCTAAGTTGTTTATTACTGTAATGTTTGAATGCTAGAACTACCATAAATTAATTTGTAATATAAAATCCTGAGGATTAAAAAATAATCCAAAACAAACAGGGTTCCCCGGGAGCTTGTTCTACAGGAAGTTAATCTTTTAGACAAAGAAATAACTCAAAAAGGAACACTATTTATTTAAAATTTGGATACAAATTTTCAACAACTAATAATGGCCTGGCCCTTTTTGGTCCAAAAGAGCGACTGTTCCCTGCCACAGGAAAACATCAGCCCAGGCTTTTTCAAGTAGCCACTTACGGGACTTTGGTACCTCCTGGGGGTCAGGAGATGGGTTGTGGCTCTGAGGTCCAGGACCCGGCTCCTCCCTCCCTTGCACACGAATCTCAGGGCCGAAGGTGCCCCCATACCTGCTGGAATCTGAGCATCATCCTCACAAACTCCTGGCTTCTACTCTCACTACTTCTGTGGGAGCTGTGCTCACCTTCCTGAGCTGTGTTTCCTCCCTGAACAGAGCTGTAGGTCTCTGCAGAAGTCCAGCGCTCTGGGGACCACAGGCCACAGCCCAGATCCTAGGGCCTCCATTGCACTGCTCCAGGATCCCTGTCACTCCCTCAGGCCCTGGCTTCAGGATCCCTCTGTCACTTAGTCCTAAGCAGGACACACAGGCTGTCTTTGACATCTGCTGGGGGTGCTCACAATGCACCCACATGTATGGGCAGGAGAGGCTGGCTCCTGGGCTCAGGAGTTGGGCAGAGAGGGAGAAAGATGTAGGAGTTGGGGAGACAGTGTCCCATCTGCCTACCTTCCTTGGCCTGCACTCCCTCCCACACATACCCCTGAACCTAGTTCTAAGCTTGGTTCCTGGACCTGGCCTCTCTCAGAGCCCTTGGTCCCAAAAACAGAAAAGGCCTCAGTGTTGATTGCCAGAGGGTGCCACATGGGTCCTACTTCCAGAACCCCAACTCTCAGAAAGGCCAGCATGGGGGCCACAGCACTCCCCCTGCAGCCCTGGCTTTGGCATGGGGATGGTTCAGAAGGAGACACCTGAGGGGCAGGGCTGACTATTGCTCCCTGTTTCTCCCTGCTCACCACCCCCTGCTGGAAGATGCTGCTCCTCATATGGGCATCCAGAAATGCCTGGATCCCCTGAGCCTCCTCCTCCAACCTTGACGTTTGCCTGGATGGGCAGCAGCTGCCCAGTCTACAGTCTCACTTTGACCCCTGAGTTGCTTGTGGTCTCCAGGGAAGCCACAGGTGCCAGTTCTGTGCTGATCACTGGAGTTGAGAGATGGAAACCTTGGCCTTGGTCCTACTAGGATGGCAGCGCAGGCAGACAGAGACACAGGTGAAGGTGGGGCCAGCGGCTGCCACGTGTTGCACCGTGGCTCTGTGTGATGCTGAACACTGGCTGTGGATGTGATATTGAACTGCATCAGTTCCTGTCCTCAACAAGCAGGCGACATTCCTGCTAGCTGTTTAATAGCCCATCCTGCCCTAGGGCTCTCCATCACAGCCCCTGTTACTCTGGCTGCAGCTGTTGATATGTCTGTGGGTCACATACCCCTCCTCTACACACACACACACACACACACACACACACACCCCTAAAGAAAGTCTTTGGAGGTGGGCTGGGGGGCAGGCCAGCTTCCGTCTGGGTTTCCAGAGTTTCTACAAAAGGAAGGACTAGGCATAACATCAGAGCTTGGGAAACATTTGGAGGCTAAATACAGGCATGAGTAAAGAAATGAAGATATGAGTGAATGAACAAAGGAGTGAATGACTGAATGAGCTCCCCTGCTAGTGAATGGGTATGTGAAGCAGCAAGCAGACACATGAATGAGTGAATGAGCCGGTCATTGTCGGGGGAGAGCAGGCAGTGGGGAGGGAGTGGTGAGCGAAGGAGGCTTCCAGCAGTCCTGCCACCCGCGGCCCTATGCCCGTGTTCTGTGCCAGCCAGCCCCATTGTACCTCCTCCCACTACCAGCTTCCATCGGTGCTGCTCAGTCCATGCTCTTTGATGCTGGCCAGACCCTGAACCAGGCAATGAATCAGACAGGGGCCTGTCCTGGGGCTTCCAGGACTGGGGGCAGACAGTCAGCCTCATAAATAAACTGGATCCCCTGCCGGGCAGACATGTGTTCCAGCATGGTGGTGAGCTCAGGGTTGGCTCTGGAGCCTGGGGCAAAGCAGAGTTGTTCTAGTGGAGGAAGCCAAGAGAATTTCAAGAGAGGGCAACCTCTGAGTGGGGCCTGGAAGGAGGGGGAGGGTAACAAGAGGGCAGTGGGGCAGCAGGGATAGCATCCACAAAGCACAGCTGGAGAAGGCAGAGTGCCCAGTGGGAGCTCTGCAGGGGAAGGCATGGTGGGAGATGGGGACTGGCAGTGATGGAGGGCACAGGAGTGGGTCTTGGAATGATCACCATAGCAAATTTAGGCAGAGTAGGCAAAAGGATAACAGACCCTGTGTGTTCCAGAAGGAAGATGGAAGTGCCAAGGAAATGTCACAAGGAAAATTACAAGAACTTGCTAGGCTGCCTAGAGCTGGATCCTGCCACTTCTGCATGATTCTGCTTCTGGCTTCTTCCCACGAAGAAGCTGCCATCATCTCCCTAACCCTAACATCCACTGCCAGCAGCCGGAGACATTTGGGATCCCCAGATTGGGGAGGTTATATTTTTCAGGGGCAACACTCATAAATGGAACATCAGAGGTTACTGTGCAATGATTCTGACCATGGTGGGGCATCCGAAATTCCCAAGGCAAATCAGAGAATTCAGAGTTTGACAGGAAACTTCAAAATTGGATAGCTCAGTGACAGGGAGGCTGCATAGTGCTCCCTCACTAAAACATCAGCCAATCCCAAACGATGGTGTTGGACTGAGTAGCCCTAATTCAACAGAAAGACTTGCTGAGCACTTGGGAGCAAAAGAGGGTTCCTGACAGTAGGTCTTTCCTGTATCAGGACCTGGACTGAGTGCTTTATACAGTCTGCTCATAACATCCATCCCTGCTACACTGATGAGGAAACTGAGGGTTAAGGCAGTATGTGATTTTCCCAAGGTCACACAGGGGGTGTGGGGGTGATGAGACTGGATTCCAACCCAGGCAGTTGGGCTTCAGAGCCAAGCTCTTGGTCACGACATTTCACATGCTTTCCCTCACAACTTGGTAGTCGGGGCAGACCTGAAACTTGGATCTCAGACTCTTCCCCTCCAGGGCAAGTACTATTTTTTACACTGCTCTGTGCTCTTGGCCTACGCAGGGATCTCGGGCTCTTTCATTGCAAAGAGGCACTTGGCGGCCAGAGATCTCAGTCTGTCAGGGATGTGGTGGGCGGGCAGGAGGCAGATCCCAGGGACAGAGGGCCTTTGTCTGCTTGCAGATGGGCAGGCAGACCTGGGCTTCATGGCCAAGTCCAAGGGCCAGCCAGGTGCAAACTCATTAGACAGCAGTTGAGGCTGCCAAGGAGACGAGAGCAATTAGAAGGCCTAGCCTGAGCAGGAAGTAGAAGCCACACCACAAGAACTGCGGAGCTCCTGCCTCTACTCTGGGCCCTGCTCCCTGGCAACAGCTGCAAAGTCTGTCTTCTGGATGGTCACGGAAGCTCTGCCCTGATGGATGGAACCTACTGTGTGTGAGACAGGATGCAGAGCACATCTCTCCTTTCATCTCTACAGGGCCTCGGCAGATTGAAATGACTAACTTTGGATAAAGTGGCTAGGGACAGCCAGTCTGAGGAGGTGATATTCATAGAGGAAGCATTGAGGTTCTGGGCTGGGAAGTGACTTGTCCAAGGTCACCAGCTGGTATTTTAAGGAGCTGGGTGTTAGTCCCAAGCAGCCTTACAACACATGACCCAACCATCTGTCTCTAGGGCGATCCCTCCCTGCTGGGGCCATTGGCACAATATCTCTTACTTGTATACAAATCAATACACTTGTGATGTTGGCACAGTGTTTCTGATTCCTACTCACAGAAACCTCAAGAAGTAGATGGCCTGATCACATTCATTTCTCAGCTGGGAGAACTGAGGCCCAGAAGGAAAGCATAAGTCCAAGGTCTCAATGAAGGAGTGATAGAGAGTGGACTTGAGCCAGCATCTTTTGATGCCCAAACCTATGTTCTTTCTGCCACATCTTGTTCTTAGCCCAGTCCTTAGCCCACACCAAGCACCAGGTAGGTATGTAAGAAGCGAATTCATGGTAGACCGTGTGTCCATGGGCAAGGCCAACCTCATTAGGGCTTCCATTTCTTTACTAGAAAGTGTGAAATTGATCCAGACTGGCTCTCAGATTTCCCAAATCAGTTGTATTTGGTGAGCATTGCTTGAGGAGTGCTGTGCTCTAGAGAGACAGGTGAAGGAGGCGCTCCTCATCGTTGGCCAGTGGGTAGAAGATTATGCAATTTGAGGCTGAGTGGCTAGAGAGAACATTCTAGAAAAAAAGCAGCAGAAACAAAAGCATGAGAAAGGAAGAGTCACCCCCATGAGGTCAGCCAGGCATCACTGAGAATGGGGAGAGCCATTTGAAGTTTTTGCCCAATGACCCAACATCCCTCCCCATAATTCCAGCCTCTCCTACGTGGGTGATGTCCAGGCCACCTTACCTGTGGTTCTGTTCCAATTCCAGCTCTGGGTAGGTGCTAGAAGGGCCTCCCAGAGGCCCAGATCACACTCCAAATCACTCTGGGCCACCAATTGTACACAGGCTATGTGACCTTGGCAGGCAGCCACTCCCCACACTCAGCCTCAGTTTCCCCATTGATTAACTGAGGTAGTATGATGATCAGAGCAAATCAATTCCATAACACAAGACAGGGTTTTTGAGGCAACAAACCCTTGAGACATAATATCCTTATCCTTGATTCACAGATAAGAAAGCGGAGGCTTGGAAAGGTGGAGTCACTTGCCCAAGGCCACACATTAAAAAAATGACCCAGTGGGGATCCACACCCAGGGCTCTGCTCTTAACAAGAAGCTGCTGACTTGCGTAAGTGTCTGTGCCCTTTGACCTGTGCAGGAATCATTCCCAGGGACTTTATCTGTAGGGAATAATCTAAGAAAGCCAAATTGACAACATGGTAAATAATTAGAAGCCACTTATGTGCCCCACACAGGAGCCCCGTTTGTTTTAAAACTTAGGTAGCTTCAGAGAACTGCGGTTTACCAAGCATCTGCTTTGCTAGTATTCTCTTGTAATCCCTGCCCCAGCGCTGTGAAGTGAGAATTGCTTCCCCCATTTCTAAACAAGTCCTCAGGTTCAGAGAGGCTTCGTGAGCTGCTGAGGGTACACAGCTACTGATGGGGATGGGTCTTTTCACAGTCAGCTTCAAGAAAGCAAGTGACACCCACTCCAAGGCTGCATGGTTGACAAGCAGGAAAACTGGGGTGAGACCTCCGGCGCTACAGTTCGAGACTACTTTCCTGCTGAGTGGGACACTTTGGGTGCAGCCTCTCTAAACCTTGGTTTCTCATCTGTAAAATGGGGATAATGCTGTCTAAGGCATGTGCTGGTCATAGGGTGGAGTAGCGAGTGAGTGCCTGGCTGCTGTGTCTCCCTGCTGTGGTGGAAGTGTACATCTCAGAATCTATGCATGGGTGTCCAGTGTGGCAGTGATGGGAGAGTTTAGGACATGGGGGTGGAATGTTCAGAAATAGATGCACAATGCTTTTCACAAAAGAAATGGGCTAGTTATTTAATCGGTCTGGAAGTTTGCCTCTCTTTTGTCTCTTCCACATTCCCCTGCTTGCTCTTCTGTTTCTCACCATGGATTGATGTAGCATGAAGCCCAGCACCATCCTCCTAGGCTTTCAACCTCCAGAACTGGGACCTTTCCACGTGACCCTGTCTCAGGTATTCTGTTACAGCAACAGAAAACAGACTAACACAATAGCCAACGTCACCATATAAGCAGAAAAACATCCAGGTGGTGGGGAAGAGCCATTCTGTGTGATGGTAGGGGTGGAGGTGGAGGTGAAAAAGAGACTTAGGAGAGGGTGGGGTGTGAGAGGACTGGAAGGAGAGAAAAAGCATCCAGCAGGGGGCATAGGCTGGCAGGTGAATTCCCTTGGCTAACCTCTCTGGCCATTTGGTTGCTGCCTCTGACTATGTAAAGCGACTGGACCCCATAGACCAGGGCCGTCATGCAGGTTACACCTACCCCAAGATCAGATCTACTGCAGTGTCCCAGCCCACAGCACAGGCTGGCCATAAAGGAAGAATCAGAGATATTTGCTAATATTTGGTTGAATCTTTTAACAGTTCTCCGAGTTGAAAAGTATTCAAATAATCAGCTAGTGTCTCCCAAACCCTCTCCAGAGGGGAGAAAAGGCTCGTTCAGGGTCACATAGTGAATGATGTTAGAACCAAAACGGAACCCCCTGTCCCATATTCTTAGGCATTTACCCACCTGCTCCTGGCCTGGCTCCACAGCCAGTTGTGAGACGTAGATTCAGGGGCTCATGCTCAAGTGCAGGTCTTCCAAGTTTATAAGAATATTATATTGAGTCAGAGCCGTAAAGATTCCTTGGAAAGGAACCCAGCGGAGATATGGATCGAGGGAGGGAGCCACAGTAACTCAAATGTGGCAGGGAACACACAGGTGGGACATCAGGTCACTCTAGGAAAGGTGAGGCCAGGACAAGGCTCCACTGGAGTCTAGTGGCCCTGGGTCCTGGAAGGCAGGTGGTAGGGTTGCAGGCAGGGTCTGTGGAGCTGAAGCCAGCAGAGGGAGGCAAGCACGTGCCCCGCTGAACTACCCCAGTGAGGGTAAGACAGAGACACAGTGAGGCCCAGCGGCTGCAGGTTAGGGCTTTCGCAAGCTTCCAGCTGCAGCCAAAGGCAGATCAGTTAGTAAACAGACAACAGAATCCCACAGAGACAAACACTCCAGACAGGTCCCAACCCATCTTTCTGATGGGCTCAGAGCTGAGTCTGTGCTGATTTCCCACTCATCCCCAATTTAGCCTTGGACTTGGAGAGGCCAGCAGCATCCTTAGACCAATCCTTCAGTGCCTTCCCCCATGCAAACCCACGAACAAATTCTCTCTGTGTTCATCGATTGTCCTCCTTTCTTGCTGGACTCCAGCCTTGACCACTCGTCTCATGTGGATGCAGCCTTCAGTTTGCAGACCTTTTCTCCCAAACCTTTGGTAGCTCCTCACATGCACAGTCCAGTTCAGACCCCTTGACTTGGCATTCGGTATCTCTGTGCTCTAGTCTCTGCCTGACTTCAGTTCCCTCTGTCCTTGCCCTGCCCTGCTCCAGAGCTGACCCTCTGTTTGGGATTCCCTTCCCACCTGGCCTGCTCAACCCAACCTGTATCTGGCGTGGCATGTACAGTGTGGCCTCGCACACACATGGCCTTGTGGTCAAAGGAGGGGGTCCAGCCAGGGGACTTCCCTCTCTCTGAAGGACAGATGACCTATGTTTGGGGTCCTAGCACAGAGGAAATCCCAATCCTGCCACTTCTGGCCTTGTGACTTTGGGGAAGTGAGCCTTAGTTTCTCATTTGTAAGTTGTGGATGACAGTCTCTCCCCATGAGTCCAAACTCTTGGCCCAGTGCAGGTGGCAGAGATAATTCTCCATGCGCCTTAGCCATTATGGTCCTACCAGGGCTGGTACTGCTCAGTGCAGTCCCTGAACCACCAGCAGGGAACAAGGTTGCCAAACAACAGCATCCCACAAAACACAGTAACACTGTGTGTGTCTTGCAGCCCAACTCCCATATGACGCATGGAAGCCCAGAGCCCCACAGTCAGCTAAAGACAGAACTAGACAGGAAGCCACAACCTTTCTCACATTTAACGTGCACTTTTACTACTCCTAACAAAGGACCTTCAGAGAGCCCTCCCCTCCCATTCCTCAAAGTTCATTTTCTGAGGTAATTTTTCTCCCCAGATTCCTGCTCTCTCTGTCCCTGGAGGCCTTGCTCTGACCTTCCCTGGCAGAGCCAAAGGGTAATTGCTGGCTTGTCTTTTCCCTACTCAGCTAAAAAGCCAAATTCTTTTCCTTTCAGGCCCTACTGGATTTTTCTGTTCTTAGCCTTTAGGATCTGAAGGAAAACCAGAACCTCTCCTTTAGGCCATATCCTCTCCCCCTCCTTTCAACAGGCCCAGGTCTTCCAATCTTGAGTCAACAAGCAAACAAATTGAACATTCTTCCACCCAGTTCTCTTCAGCTTAGACCTGTCCTCTCCTCTTGCTTTAGCCCTGCTTCCTGGCATGACCAATTATTTCCGGGGTACCTGCCCTAACCCCTGAGGCTGTCTCTATTTCCTCTTCACCTCTACCCTCCACACAAGCTGCTCCTGTGCAAGACACCTGCGACCTCCATTTCTCTAAACCCTTGGGTACTCCAGAGTTTTCAACCTGCCTGGCCCTTCTACCCCATGTCCTTGACTGGTCACCCCTGCAGGGAGTTTCTAACAGTCCTTGTTTTCCCCCAAAAACTCCCTAGCCTCCCTGGTGGGTTCCTCTCTCCAAGCCACCAATTAGGGATGATTCTAGCCTCCACTTTGAGCTCTCTTCTCAGCATGTGTCCTCTCCTAGGCACCCCTGGATTGAATTGTCATCTCTACCTCCACTTGGGTGTCGCTGGGACACCTCAAACTGAGCATGCCTAGAATCAGCTCCTAATTCTCTAAGCAAATGTCCTTCTCTGATTTCCATCTCTATAAACAGCCCTGCCATCTGTCCTGTAGCTCCAAGAGAAGCCCCCTTTTCCAGGTCCCACACCCAATCAGTCACCAAGTCCAACCCTGTAGGACCCATCAGTGCCTCCTGATTCTGTTTTCACCACCTGGAGCCTCTGCGGTAGCCTCTTGACTAATCTTTCCAACCCATACTCACCCCATGTTCCAGTTTTCTTACAGCAGCCAGAGGGTTTTTCTAGAACACAGATCCTTTTATGTCACCTCCCTGCCTAAAACTCTTCACTGTCTCCCAATTTCTCTCCAAAAAAAGTCCCCAAGTCTTGGATATCTTATGCCACCCTCCCCTTGCTCTCTGGCCTTGTGGCTTTGCTTTCAACTCATGAATTTCTTATAGCCTCTGAGGCTCCCACTTCCTGATTTCTCTGCCTGGAAAGCTTTTCCTTCTGCCCCTAATCCATCCCCTAGAGATCAGGCCACGTGCTGCTACCAGCCCCCACCCCACCCCCACCCCTAGCACCTGGGTTTTCTATCAGTTGCCAGGTTGTTTGCCAGTACCCACAGAGCCTGTGGTTGTCTGATTCATGTCTGTCTCAGCTCCCAGACTCCAATTTCATAAGGGTCAGGGGCCTTTCTGTTTTTTCTCCCTATAGCCACACTGTGCCTGACATGCAGCATCCAAGAGCCCAAGGGCCAGGCTGATCAGACATCATCCTGTCACCATACAGAGCTACTGCTCCAGGCCACACTCAGGAGTCTGGAATCCAAGGGCCCCATGATTGGACCCTGCCTACCTTTCCAAAGCAGCTGGCTTTAACCTTCTCCTTGTCTCTTCCCAGGGGTGTGCCCCCACTACCCACACCCTGCCCCCTCTGACAGTGTCCAACCCCCACACCAGCCACTGCCTTTCTGCTCCACGCAGTTCTTGAGAGGATGTCCTTGGCTGCTCCCTCCTGGACACACGTCTGCTTCTCCTCAAGACCAGCTGGCATGAGCTCTTCTCTGCAGCCTCCTTTGGCCTCAGGCTGAGTCTGTTCTTTCCTGAGTCCAGTACACACAGACTTGGCCTTTAAACTCAAGGTTTCTGGATAGTTCCTTTAAAGCCACACCCTTCCTGCATCTCTCCAAATAGCAGTTTAAAAAAGCTACATAGCTTACAAAACCTTGTTCCTTCAGACATAATACAGAAGCAGTAACAGCCTCCACTGCATAGAATTTTATGATGATTAAATAAGGAAATCCACAAGAAACATCTGGCCCAGTGCTTGGGCGCTACTTTGCGCTACCCGAGGCCTCAGCATCTTTCCCCTTTGTGGAGCTCATTGGTTAAGGAGGCTGGTCTCCCATTGGCCTTGTGTTAAGAGGGGCATTTTAGTTCCTTTCTTCTGTATCCTCTTGCCTAACCTGGTGCCTGGTCCCAAGACGGCTCAAAAATGCTTATTAATGAGTTAATAGACCACACACTTGGCACGAATCAGCCTATTGTTCCTTCACTTTCACATATGTAAATCTTATCTCTCCTAGCAGGGTCTGAGCTCCAGGGTATGGGGCGGGGTCAGTTGGAGGAGAGCAGGAGGCATCTTCATGCCAGGGCATTTAGATTGGGACAGGATCTCTGTGCACCCTCCCCCCGGCACCCTCCACAGGGCTCCACCCAGGGAAGGAGTCGAGGAGGACTTGCTGACAGATGGCCCACCATCTTCACTGAGGAGGCCAGCCCCACTGCAAGATACTGCCCTAATTACTCCTGTCCCTCCCTCCACACACATCTGCTTTCTTAGGCAAGAGCCTGCTTGACATCCTCACACAGAGTTCTCTTGGCTGGTGGAACTCAGCCAGCTTGGCCAGTTTCTTCAGAAACTACAGCAGAAAAAGAAAAGAAGTTTTCTTAAAGCCACAGAGTCCTAAGCAGAATTAGGGAGGTGTGGGCCTCATCAGCAGAAGACCTGCCTTGGGGGAGAAATGTCAGGTGTGGATATGGATAGCCTAGCAGAAAAATCAAGTGTGGGAGACACTGCCCAAAGAGAGTCTTGGGTTTGAATCTAGCCTTTACCATCAACAAGTTGGTGATCTTGGACAATTGCCATTTTGAGCTAGTAGGTTTTTTTCTATGAAGCAGGAATGTCAGTAGTATAATCTGAAGGATTGAATTCTATGAGTGCAAAAAAGGGGGGCTGTTATCATCATTATCCCAGTGAATGTCAGAGCCAGAAGGAGTCCCCAGGGTCCTTTCAGAGCAAGGGCACTACAGCTGCAGAGGTGGCCTGACTTGGTAAAGCCATAAGGCTAAATTGGTGCCTTTGTTTTCCTATCCCTTGTGACTAAGGACATTCTTTAGAGAGCTGATGGAGTTTAGTCACTTATTCCCTAGACTCAGGTCACCCACCTAGGTTTGAAGAGCTGTTTTAAGGGTCCTTGTCCATGCCAAAGTGGGAACTGTTTTCAGAAGGCCACTTGTTCGTGAGTGGGCCCTCTCCAGTTAAGGGTGGCACTGCCCATCCTCAATGCCAAGGCTGCAGGATGGACCATGGCGTCTGAGTGCAGGCCACCAGGGAGGCAAAGACTGGCTAGGGTCAGTGTGCACATAGCCTGGGCCTTGCAAGGATGTGGGCTTTGTGCCAGGGAGGCAGGATATGGCCTGCTGCCCCTTTTCCAGCTGGGCTCAGCTCTCTGGCCTCTCCTTGGTCTGGCTCAGGGCTCCATCTGCATACCCGCCTTCCAGATGGAGTGCCAATTTCTGCTCTTTCCTCCTCCCTAGCCTAGATGCATCTTGCCCGCTGGCCTTCCTCTCCCTGGTGCCAGGAGAGATGTGGCTGCTTCATCTAAAGAGCTTGAGATAAGCACTAGAGGCAGGAGCTGAAAGACAAGGGCTGAAACTCTTAGCCGTTGCTCAAGGAGGCCCCAGAAAGTCTGTTCTTTGCTCACTCCAGGCAGAGGCTGCACCGAGTCCAAGAAAGCAGGACCCAGACAATCTTTAAGCAAGTGGCTCAAGATGAGTTTTCAGTAAGGAAGGAGCATCTGAACCCTGCTCGAAGAAACACCAGAGGACCTGTTACCTGTCGCTGAGGCGGGTACTCCTTGCAGCAGCTCTGCCTTCAGAAGATGACTTGTGAGAACGGATTGGGGGAGGTGTCTGCACCAGAGCACCTAGAGAGGAGGCATGAGCTCAGGGTGGGCAGACAGTGGGAGAGGCTCGTGGCCATTTCTCTGCTAAGGCAGACGGAGGTGCTCCTTGAAAGAGAACATCCTTCTCAGGGAAGGATCGCTTGGTCAGAACTGGGGGGCCATGTCCCTCTAGGATCTGCACACACAAAGCCAGGGAGGTCCTGTGGTTCTGGGAAGGATGCAACAGGTTTCACTCTTTCCCCTGGGTTTGCAGAGCCAGTCTCTGAGGACCGTTGGCCAAATCTGCATAGGCACCAAGAATCCTCCATCTTCAGTGACTCCTCTCGAATCAGTCAGTTTTGCATCACTACAGCAAAATACCGCAGAATGATCAACTTACAAAGAGGAAAGGTTTACTGTTGCCTCAGAGTTTTGGAGGTTTCAGTACACAGTAAGTTGCTTCCATTGTTTTTGGGCAACGTGGCTACGGCAGAATCACGTGACAGAGGAAGCCGCTCACTTCATGGCAACTGGGAAGCAGGGGGAGAGAGGAAGAGCTGGGGGTGGGGAAAAGAGAATGAAGCCTTTAACACACGAGTCTTTGAGTAACATTGAAGATCCAAACTGTAGCCAGGGTGGTGGCTACTGTGGAAGTTGAGGTAGGAAGATCATGAGTTCAAGGCCAGCCTGGGCAACTGATGGAGAAATTCTCTCAAAATAAAAATTAAAATGGGTTAAAGATGTAGCTCAGTGATAGAGCACTTGCCTAGCATAGAGCCCTGGACTTGAACCACATACTGCCAAAAAAAACCAAACCAAAACAAAACAAAATAAAACAAAACTGAAGATCTAAGCATCTTCATATCACTTGGGATAGCCCATCACACAGAAAACACACCAAGTGCCTGTACCCCTCCCCATGAGGGCTTAAGGTGTTGGTAGGAGGGCTGGTTCTGCTTCCCACGTGGCTGAGGCTAGAAGCTCTTCTTGACCTGGGTTCAACCATGTAACGTGTGGATGTGCTTCTAACGAAGCCATGACCTCTGAGTCAACTTGTGGGATCACAGAAGTACAGGGTCCACCGTGACAGAGGGCAAGTGTCCACAAGACCCTGTAGGGCACATCTTCAATAGCAGCCTCAAAAGCAGGGGCACTGATGGGCTAAGGGGAACTTCAATTTCTCTCCTCTTCACAGGAAGCAGGATTCTACCCTCTGGGCAGAAAATCCTCCTGGCTATTCGGACAAGGGCAGGCAATAGCGTCCTTCAGGAGATATTGGCTACCCATTAAGCATAAGGGTGGGCATTTGAGAAATTTGCTGGAAAATTAAGAGATTTATACTGGTGTTGCCAAGCCAGTGAGACAGGTGACTCTGGTTACTTATGAACTTAACACTCTCCTGGGCTCCACTGAACAGCCCTGCATTTGACGTGATCATACCTGTTACACATGGGAGGGACCCGAGGCACACGCAATACCACACAGCAGATCAGTATTGGGCCTGGGAGGAATATTCTCCTTTCAGGGTGCACAAGGTTGAAGCAACAGCCAAAACCCAGGCAAGGATGGGCCCCTCCAGGTACTGACCTTCTGGGCTACTGCCTACCCTGTGGAGCTCTGTGTGGAAGACCTCAGCCATGGATGGGCAGGGTGGCCCTTCTAACTAGGGGAGAAAGGAGAGAAAAGAAACAGTTACTCAGGGCCACCACATGGTCGTCATTATGGATCTATGACCAGGGAGGGCCTGCCCTACTGCGGCTACGGTGGTCTTCACTTAGTTTTAGTCTAAGACTGCTTCCTACTGCCCCCTGCTCCCTCCCTCAGGGGTAGGAAAGAGAAGACACAGGGGAGATGTACCCAGACCATTTCCTGCATCAGAGCTTTTACAAGTGCTGTTCCCTCTGCCAGAGACACTTGTCCCTGCTTTTCCCACAGTAGTTCTTTCTCATATTTCAGGTTGTAGCTCAACTATCCATTCTTCCAAGAAGCCTCTAAGCCAGTCTACAGTGAGCTCTACCCCAGTATTTTCTATGCTCAGGACAATATTTCTCTCCTCCTAGAACCCATCACAATCTGCATTCCTATTACCAAAACTCCTCTAAGTCGACCTCTGTCAGGAAAATGGGTGCCCCAGGAAGGCAGGTGCATAATCTTTCTGTTCACCTACACGGCCCAGGTTCAGTGCATTGTGTGAAGCCAGTACATATTTATGAATGAATGATTGAGTAAATGAAAATGAAAACTTTAGTAAAATGTTCTTCTCGGGTAGAGGGAAAGATATGGAGATGGTCACAGGAGAACTACAAGATTCAGAGAAGACATAAGCCTTGTCTCTGGATTCATGAGGCTGGTTCTAGAGCATCAAGAGCCAAAACAAGAGTTGCTTCCTGAAAGCTGGACTGTCCACGTTCAGCAGGACTGGGCTCTTCAGGAGGTGGTATGTTTCCTGAGCACCCCTCAGCAGTGGCCAGAACACCTGTCAGGCCTCGTCAAGGCTGCTCAGAAGCTCCAAGCAGAGGAGGGAAGGGTTCCAAGGAGAATGAGGCTTCAGGGTTTCCTGGGGGATTATCAAGACCAGGGATCTTAAGGCAGAGACTTAGGTCTGTCTGCCAAAACTTGTTCAGAGCAGTTTCCTGGCTTCCTGGCCAGATAATTGCAAACAAAATAGACAAGGGCCCAGGCAGCAGCGGCTACAAGCCCTTTGTATAACAGGGGGGCCCAAGGTGGGGCACGTAGGAGCAGGCACCAGGCCCCTGAGTCACAGAAGGAACCAGTTGTGACCTGAGAACCTGCTGTGCATCCGAGCTGTGCTGGCCCAGCACTGGAGGGAAGGGACCACTGAGGCTGCTTTGGACAGCTGGAAGGACACACTGTAATAGGAGTGCCAGCCAACACAGGGCCGGAACAGAGGCAGCTCAGCAGGGCTGCTATGAGAGAGCCTCAGAGGAGGGGTTCATGTTCTGAGCCCTTTCTCTGCCCTGACATCCTAAGGGGGATCAGAATATAGCTGGTGGTGGTGGGGTGTTGCCTGAGTCACTGCATGGATAGTTAGTGACACCTGGGGCTCTGATGCCTCAGTTTCTTGGAGGAAATATGTGCTTTTGTGGGTTTGTGTGTCAGTGTATATATGTGCACATGCGCGTCACGTAGCTGTGTGTTCGTGCATATGAATCTCTACACTTACCTGTGTGTGTGTGTGTGTTTCTAATTAGACCTGAGGACACGTCATATGTGCCTGGGTCTTTGTATATGCCCTTGAGTATATATGTGTCTATTTCTGAATATACATGGAAGTTCAAATGATTGCATGAGACATTCGGTCTGTCCACAAATATTTATAGAGTGCCCACTACACACCAGGTAGAAATACAAAGATAAGTAAGGAAGTCAAAGTCCCTTTCTTTGTGTAATCTGCATCTAGTGTAAGATACAGACAGTAAATGAGTGAATAAATGAATGAATGAATGCTCCCAGATGGGGGTCAATTCTGTGAAATGAAAGAGAACAGGGTGCTAGAAAGAGAGGAGCTAGTAAAGGATGGTTGTTTATATAGACAGCCAGGAAAGACTGCTTGGAAATCCAGTTATAGGCCTCAATTCAGACCCTCTGACTCAGCAGCTGCATTTAAAAAATAGCAGCTGCATTTGAACAGAAACCCCCACCAGAGAATTCAAACGTGCATCAGAAACAGAAGCATTAGGTTAAAATACATTCATATATACATGACTTGAAGGGAAGGAAATGGAATAAATGCTGCAGATCTGCTGCTGCTCCTGGTCATGGGGAAGAAGTTGGTATTGGTTCATTTCCATTCCCCCAAACAGGATCCTTTACCCAGTAATGCCACCACACCATTGTCATTATGGATCTATGACCAGGGAGGGCCTGCCCTACTGAGGCTATGGTGGTCTTCACTTAGTTTTAGTCTAACTCTGCTTCCTACTGCCCCCTGCTCCCTCTGAGTATCACAAGGTTGAGGTTCTCTTGCTGGTCAGAATAGCCCCAGCCAAGTCCCCATTCCCCTTTTCCACCTGTTCACCCAGTGAGAGAGTTTAGAAGGTCAGCTCGTATTCTCAACTTCCAATTCAGTCTCAACACCCTTGCATCCCCTGGCAGGATCACTCTTTCCTTGGAAATCGGCACTTCTAAATTCCACGTTTCAGGAGTAGGACATTGGGTGGAATTTCGAGGGGCATCACCATTGCTTCTGTTTCTCAATGTCTCTGGCCATGTAACCCAGCTTTGTTGAGAGTGTATATGGTATTCACTAGCATGATGCTTCACTAGATCATTCCATAATCCTATAGGTCTGGCTGGTTTGGGGCAATGGGGGGCTGCTAGAACCAATGCGCTAACTGGCTTTAGTCTATTGACTTATTTCTCTCTGAAATGAACTCCTTAGGCCGTGGCAATTGTGTGTGGGACACCATAACAGAGGACAAGGCTGCAGTGAGTCTGTATATGGTGCTGTTGTTTCAGTGGTGCTGCCACTCTGAATTGCAGCAGGCAGGAGGAGCAAATCTCCAAACCCAGAATAAACAGCTACCTACCAAATCACCATTCCATTCCACAAAGAAAAGAGCCTGATGGCACTCATTCACCACCAGATGAAATACATGGCCACTTTGTTTACTGAGCCAATTGACCAAGCACCAGGGTGACTGAAAAGAAACTAACTGGCATTCAGAGATCAAGTCATCTCACCTGTTTCCTGAGACCCTTTCAGGGTCTTCAAGCACTTTGAGAGAGTACTCTTGTACGACACAAATATGCCTATGATACCAGGTCCATTCTAAGAATCTGATCACTTACCTCTTCCTCACTCTTCTTTTTCATGAATCCCTCAGTTTTATCTCTTTCAAGTGTCCCTCCCTCTGGCCAAATCGTTGGCCATGGACCATGAATCATTGTAGAACTTAGGCCTTCTGTTCTTCCAGACCACAACCATGGGATGTACCACTCAAAGCACTGCCCAGGCAAAAGACTTTCCTGTTCTGTCCCTCAGGGATACTCTGCATGGGGCTGCACTATAGCAGCAGCTGGTGCCAGCACACCACACAGAGCCATTTGTAAACCAGGCTCAGAATTTTCCTCTTCAATGAGTTGGCTAGGGGGAGTTTCTATAAGCACATAAACATAGACTGAAAAAGATATAGCAGGCTGGCAGCGTGAGCCACTCGCTTGTGCAATAAGCTTTCAGGACCTTCCTGGACCCAGACCTATTTACGCCATCTCCACCTGATGAAAGAGTGTTGCTGGGCATGCTCAGTTCAATGGTGAGGTGCATCAGACAACATGGTGGGTATCTTGGATTAAACAATTACCTCATAGTCCATGGTCAGGTGTTTAGTCTCTGACAGTGCCAAGGGGCAAACCAGGAGCTGTTTCTCAAAAGGTAGATTATTTGCCAAAGAAGGCTTGGCCTTGCTCCCAAACTGAAGAGCCTCTGCTGGGATCTTCTTACCTGGTCCTGCCAAAAGCTCCATGTAGCACTGCAATCTGCCACGGACACTTCAAACACTACTGAATCCAATGTATCAGGAGAACTTGGCTGGAAGTCTTAACCATCTCGGACCCCATGGAAGCCAGCAGCTTTTCTGATTACTTGGAAAACAGTTTGAAGTAGTATACGCAAATGTAGGGTGCGTTGTTTTTAAAATCTAGATTAGCCCACCGAGTAATATGCCTCTTTCTTAGAGGTCAAGGATGGAAAGTTCAATGACCTGTTCTTTATTTCAGAGGCAGGCGTGGTGAATCTTCCAGATTACTGTTTCACCATGAACTTAACTGGGACCCTGGTATTTTCATAGACCTTCCTTCTTCTGAAACACAACTGCATTTCAAGGTACCTATTGTTCTATGACTTGTAGGACCAATTGGAAAGATATTATCACAGTACCGGACTTATATGATGCCCTGTGGGTGAGGAAGTGATCAAGGTCCTCATGAGCTAACTTGTGGCGTACGACTGGAGAGTTGCCAGCCCTCAGACAAGGTGGAAAGTGTGCTGTTGTCTCTGCCACAAGATATCAAAGCACTTCTGATGCTTCCTGATGATCAGAATAGAGGGAAATTACTATCTAGGTGTCATATCTGCATTAATTTGTTCCAAACATGAGACAGACTGCAACTGAAAAATTGTGGAATTATAATTGGAACCACCATCTGATTAATTATAATCCATTTCATTTTTCAAGACTCATCCACTTTATGCATTGGCAAAATTTAAAAGTTAAATGGAATTACCACCTCTGCATCTCTTTTTGACAGTAGCTATGATCTTTTTTTGGTCTGCCTAAGATGCGTCACTACCCATGACTTAAAATTTTGATGTGATGTGGAATCTACATGGGCTTTCCCTTGGCCTATTCCTGCTCCACGGTCAGGGAGCTGCTGGAGTGAATTTGCCACTCCTCAGGGTGTCTCTCCTAGCTCTACACTGAGATCCTTGGGAGTAACCACAGATAGTACTGCCTGCCATGAAGCAATTCGCATCAACCTCCACTCTACTTGGTAAACCTCTGGGGTAATCTGGGTCTTCGAGAATTAAAAAATAGTTCAGCCCTAGTGTTTAGTAATTTTCAAAAGAGATAGGATCTCTCCAGGGCACTGTAACCCTGAAATGTGGCTACAGATTCCTTTCAGGACGGGCAAGAGGAGCTTCAATGAATTACACTATAAGGTTCATATTCCACTTTCATTCAAGGAACTGTGGTTACACATATGGATTAAGTGAGCATGAAAATGATTTCTATTGTAATGGCTTCCAGATTCTTCCAAAATTTATTATTCTGCCAAATTTACAGTTTCGGGAAATTGCTCTGGTTCCTCAAGCCAGCGCATTGACTCCAAAGCTCAAACAGACCACTTTTAAAGGGGTATCCCTTCTGCAAAGTCATCCACCCATGCATGTTCCAGAATTTTGCCAAGATAAATTAGCAAAGTCTTACAATTCTGCCAGTGAGCTAAGTGTCTCCTCCACAGTTTGACTTCATAATTAGTCCCGAGGAACATGATGAAATCTGATCCCTACATCAGCATGGAGGGACAACGAAGAGTGCCCATTCCCCTTGCAAATGACACCCTCTGGCAGGGTCTTCAAGAAAGACAGAAGCGGACACTCACATGTGGGGGAGGGGCAGTTTGGCCGGCAGGGGAGACCACATAGCCTGTGCAGTCTGAATCCTTACTTCCACCAGCCTCCTGCTTGTCCTCCTTAGGATTCTCAGTTCTCTCCCTTTCTGGATTAATTCCTGAAATGTTATTTTTAAAAATTCTGCTCCCCAGCTCAACTGTTTCAAGGCCTTTGGTTCTTTCCAGCAGCAAGTTTCTACCCATCCTGACCTCAGCTCTGCAAACGCAGCCTGCAGCACCCTGCACCCAGCCTCTCAGTCACCCTGGCCATGGCCTGGCCTCCACCCCAACCCAACCTACAGGGGCCAGGGGCCAGCCAAGGACCAAATGGGCCCCAGACAACAATCTTGATGGCCTTTCAATCCTAAACCACCCAAAGAGCCAGGTCTGGGGGACAGTGTGGGGCTGCGGGTGGCAGAGAGCGGCACAGGGCAGGAGATGGCAGAGCCAGACACTAGATGCCAGACTAGATAAGCCGCTGGAAACGGGAGGGGGCTTGGGCGCAGCGTTCCTGGGCGGTGAGGCCATCTCCCAGCCATGGAGGGGGTAGGCAGGAGCCTCTGATCCTCCAGAGGACTCAGCTTCACTGCTATCTGATGAGGGAGCTGTCGGTTCCAGGAAGACAAGACTGTTAACAGGACAGCTCCAGGGAGCCGGAAATTAACCCACCAGCCAGGAGCAGGAGGGGCTGGGCTGCTGAGTAATTAAGGGGCCCTGCAATTTAGGTACCTTCAGGTTAGGCCATCTCTTCTTAGGGAAGGAACTAGTCAGGTAGAATCTGAAAAGCCTGTGGGGTGGGGTGGGATGTCCATCCCTATTCCCTACCCTTCCTTCTCCATTGTCCCCTTTGCCCATCCTCTGTCCCACCCTACACACAGTTCAAGGCCATGTTGTTTCCCACCTGGGTTCATCCCTTGCCCCCCACCAGGAAAGCCTTTCCCTTGCTGATCTACCTCACCCAATCCTGCCCTTGCGCCAAGACCCTGCAAGGCCTGGTCTTATTCACCAAGTCTTTCTGGACCAGTGCTATGGGGATGAACCTCCTTGACCCTCAAGACACAACCGCTCCATGTTACAGTGAGGGTACAGACAAGAGCGGCCCAGTGACCTGCTCAAGGTCACAGAGCCGAACTAGGACTAGAACTCAACACTCCTGACTCTCAGACTAAGATCTTTCTACCACAACGAGGACTCATAAATCACAGTCAACCCATGAAAAAGCCAGGACTCAGACTAAGGGTCAAGGAGAGTTCAAAGAGGGTGTGATAGTGCTTATGGAATACCTACTTTGCTGCAGATTCTGAGGTAGAGGTCGGTGCACAGTGGCAAGCACAGGCACAACCCCCATTCTTAGGGAGCTTACAGTAGCCTACAGGGCAGAGACTCCCTGCAGTTGCCTGGAGGCTGATTCAACATAAAGCAAGAAAGAGTGCAAATAAGAGGCCCCGGGCTGGTGGGAGTTTGTAGTGAAAGTATTTGCCCCAGCTTGGAACCCAGGGTACACCTCTCTGGAGACACTATGTGTGTTGGGCAGTTTCCCAGCACTGTGACAAAATAACTGAGATGGTTGATTTAAAGAAAGAAGGGTTTATTTGGACTCATGGTTTCAGAAGTTTCAATCCATGGCTGCTTGGCCCTGCTATCTTTGGTCCTGTAAGTCCCAGTACATCATGGTTGGGAGTGTGTGGCAGAGAAGGACTGTTCACATCATGATGGCTGGGAAATCAGAGGGGGTGGGGAGAGAGAGAGACCCCAACACCATTTTTAAAGATGTACCCCCAATGACCTAACTTCCTTCCTAGTTTCTAATGGTTCCACCACTTCCCAACAAGTGCCATAGGCTGTTGACCAAGCCTTTAATACATGAGACCTTTGGGCACATAGCATTGTGCCTGGGCCAAGATCTGGAGAGCAGGTGGGCAACAGCAGGTAATGAGAGGTGGGGATATCATTCTAGACAAGGAGAAAGGGTCATCATGGAAGTTCAGGAATGCTGGAGCTCAGAGTGGTGGGAAGAGGTCTAAAATTGCATAGGGAGGTCACAGGGCCCAGGTGACACAAGGCCTCTGAATAGGACAGTAGCTCCTTAGCCCATAG
>RJWT010010657.1:0-24002 GCA_004365215.1 Cuniculus paca | reverse complement strand
ACACGAATATGGCATATGAGTGGTATGTCTTTAGAGTAGCAAGTAGTCCCATTTGGCTAGATCATAAAAGATGAACAGAAGTGCAAGGCAGACTCAGTCTGTAATGGTTTAAGATAATAGATTTAACTCATTAATTGTGAAGTAGATAGAGGCTGTGAGAAATATGAGGTTTTTGAGCAAGTAAGTGACATCATCAGGATTACACTGTAGAAAGTTTGACTTAATTGTCTTGGTTACTTTTCTCATTGCTGACACCATATACCCAGCACCCAAAGTTAAAAGAGGAAAAGTTTATTTGGCTTTCAGTTAATAGAGGTTTCAGCCTATAATCACCTGGTTCCAAGGCAGGGTGGCACATGGCAGAGGGGCAACAGTTCATGGCGGGGGGAGAAGGTAGCAAAAGCAACAAGGGGAAAGGGATGACTACTGCTTTTTCTATCCCTTATATCTTATCCAGGCTACACAGAGGAGGGAACACTCACACCCTCAATCCTAGTGCCCTTGAGCCTAGCATGGCACCATGAATCAATTCCAGTGTGCTATGAATGAATCCCAGTGTCACACACTCCAGATCCAGTCACCTCTGAAAAGCCCCACCTATGACCAAATGAGGCTTTGGGGGGACATCTAAACACAAGCCATAACATTAAAAAATGAGATATGTGTGTACAGATTCAATGGAAAAGGAAGATAAGAGGCGAAAACTCTTAGATGGAAGACCAAAAAACACAAAATATGTGATAAATACAAAATATTTTCATTTAAATAGTGAAACACAGAAATGGAAAACTTTACACTATAAATAATACAATGAACTTTAGGTAAACAACCAGCTTCCCTTCTGTCTTTCATAAAATAATAGCATAAAAGGCAAGAGTCCCAGACTGGCAAACTTACATTCTAGTTCTTGCTTTCCTTTTACTTCAGGGTGACTTTGGGCAAAATACAAACTCAACATTTCTAATCTTAAGAATGAGAGACTTATACTATTTTTATAACTTTGAAATTCAGTGACCATAAAAATGATTTTTGGGAAGGCCTTTAATAATCACAGACAGACTACTATTAGGAAGGGCCCCTCAAGCAAAAGTCCAAGGATTCTATTAAGAAATGACTGGCTTAAATCAGTGAGCAGATTTAAATACCTGTTATTTTCTACTGCTGGTATCTTTCTATGAAAGCTAAAGTATCATTTTAAAGGACAGCAGGATAAGATTCATTACTTCTTTCTAGAAGCCAAAATCCAACAAACCTTTCCTTTCATTCATGGATACTTAAACTTTTGCCAAGAAAAACAAATTGTAAAGTATATAAGTTGGAAAATGTGAATCATCACCAGTATTAAAAGCTACATTTAACAATTATGTTGCAGTTTCCAACTTAATACTGAATTCCATTAGGTTTAAACACAAATTCAATAAGAATTTCTGATTTTATAAATGGCATTTAAATGTAGTCAGAAGTAGAAACAAGAACCATCTGATAGAGGAGTGATTGTGGTTTAAATGAAAAGGAGAAAATAAAGACATAAGGAGACCAGAAGGTAAAAGAGAAGAAAAACACAGAAATAGGCTGAAAGTGACTAGACTACACTAATAATTCTGTGGCTAAAAACAGACGGCAAATACTTATAAATCTGTATTTATTATTATGCATTTTCTTATTTGATAGTTTTAAATTAATGCTACAATAAAAGGTGAGGCACCTGTCATTTAAAAGGCAGAAATTATTTTAGAAGTATGTGCCAAATTCTTAAGGAATCTTAGAACATATGGAAATATGCACCACATGACTGCAAATAACAATTCAGTCTTTATTCCACAATTTGGATTTTATTTTAACTGTCTTTTAAAATTTTTATTCCCTCTTAATTGTTCTATTTCCTAAAACCGGTGTTTATGTGCTTTTCCTGATATGACCACTTGTTTAAAAATCACCAGTCTCATAGGCAGCAATCATAAGTTGTTAAAATCTTTAAGTTCCTCATTTAGTTGTTAGGGGAACAGTTAAGCAAATGTTGTTTCATCAACTTCACAAGCACACGTTGAACACACAGGGCTGCTTTGGGAACATGTACCGGAACTGCGCTGAATTCTAAGGTTTGGGACTTGAAGCTCTGGGTATCATTGATCCTTTCTGAATTCATTTTCACCTTCACACAACCTTTGGGCTTCCTGGGCTTTAGAACAATCATTTAAATAATTTTTAATCTTACAGCTCTTTATCCACTTTTCCTCCATATTAATACCAGTTTTCTCAGGGCCATCAGGCACAGAGTAGGCAAGGAAAAGAGTAATGAATCAATCTGAAGGGGCCGACAGAAAACACCCAACATTAGAAGAGGCTGAAAGTACCAGACACAGCCAAGATGCTCTGGTCCTGGGAGGCAGCAAAGCTGCTAACTATGAAGACTACGTGGTGAACAGCGTGGGCCTCAGTACAGACAGTGTGGACAGGACACGAGGAATGTGCGAACAATAATTCTCTGAATGTCTTCCTCTAAATGACGTCCTTGGGGAGGTGACGGAAGGCACCTTTCAAAGTCTTTATTTCCCAGGAAAAGAATTAAAAATTTTCTCCACTTCAGGGAAATAAAACTAAAGCATTTGTTCTGTATATGTGAAATTCAGAACACAAACAAAAAAGGCTACTTCTGATAACAAAAAGAAGTACATATAATCATATGTATGATAGCATAGCTTATAAGCATAGAGAAATATAACAAAATGGCAAGAAAATTCATTGGAATTTCTAGAAATGGAATAAGGTGAGTCAGGGATGGTTTGTTGAGAACTAGATTTTCTGTGTTGGGAAGAAAGACAAGAGTGAAAGCACAAAAGCAAAATGTATTATAGGATGCTAAGAAAATGACAGGATTGGGGCTCAGGGGTCATCAAAAAGAATAAATGAAACATCATTAGTTTTCCTGGGCTTATGAAGGTTTTCAAAATTAAAGGTAGAATGTAATACAATGCTTTCTTTTTTTGAGAAGCATTCTTCCAAATCTTGATGGGCTCATTTAATTTAAATGGTCTTTCTGGAAGATTTTTGAGATCCTAGCTTTTGACACTACGCAAAGAACAGTTAGAAGCCAAAAACGCAGACAGCAAAGAGAAGAGATGTTCTTGGAAACTGCTAAGTGAAATGGTTATTTTCTAGATATACATGCTGGGAAATTATTACACAACAATATTCACTATAATAGCAGCTGTCAAGTTTTTGAGAATCCCATAGTAAAATGTTCACTTTACTTCGCAACTTGCCATACTCAGATGTATCTATATGTATGTGTACTGACATAATGCAGTCTTACACTTTTTATTAAATTTCACTTAACAATGCTGATTTTGTCTCCTAAAGTGAAACTGGGAACATTATTTACAAACCAACACGGTCCTTTGGAACTCAAGACGTAAGAAAGTCGCTTGAGGATCATTTACTGCGACGGGAACACACTAATGGTTCAAAACGTCAACCTGTCCTTTCACTTATTAAGCATCACCAAATCTTGGCAGGGACAATGTGAAAAACACTAACCCGGAAGAGTTAAACGAAGGGAGATCAAACTGAAGATTTGGCGGTGTGGATGGAGAAGGAATCTCTGAGGATAATGTTTTAAGTTGAGACCGAAAGAATGAGTAAGAGTTAGCGAGATGAGTGACACTGAATAAGCGGGTAAAAATAGTCACGGCCTGTGCGAAAGAGCCCGAGGGGACAGGAGAAAAGAGCTCAATTGTTTTAAAAGCTGAAAGTAGGCCAGTGTGGATGGAGAACAGGGAGCAGAGAGACAGTGGTGTGGATTCTGAATTTTGTTCTGAGTGAAAAAAGCAAAAAACTCCAATAAAATAAACGCCCATAACGCAACACAATCAAACAAAGAAAACATATTATTTGTTGAATGTAAAAGCCAAATACAGAAACCAAATTTAATTCTGTCCTTGACCTGGTTCACAAGGACAACCTTACAGTTACAGAATATAAAATATAATGCTAGTGTACTTGACCAAAAAGAAAAAAAAAAAACCCACTCGATTTAATTTCTTGCCAAAGCAAGCATTTATTGAAAGCACATGTACTATATTAAAAAGGATCTTAAAGTTTTATGTGCCAGATTTGATAAGGGATCTAATTTATATTCTGGCATTTACTGGAAGCCTGGATTTGGGATGCAGCAACACAATAAGGACTCGAATTTCCCTGTTCTTTTATAGCCAAGTCATTCACTTGGTCACTGGCAATTCCAATTAGTACAAACTGATACACTAATTTCAAGCAAAGGTTAAAAGTCAGGGACAAGAAGAGTGAGATCACCTACAAAGGAAATGACAGAAAGTGCTAATCAAAGAATATATATATATATATATATATATATATATATATATAATTTTTTTTTTTTTGCGGGACTAGGGATTGAACTCATGACCTTGTGCTTGCCAGGCAGGCGTGTAGGCCACTGAGCTAGATCCCTGGCCCTAAGAACGTGTGTTTGCAATCATTGTAATATACTCAAGTCCTTGAATCTATCCAACTTTGCTTTTCTACTAGCTCTGGTTATATGCTACTTCTATACCAAGTGCCCTATGTACAGTTTTATTTTTTATGTTATTCAAAATTTTTGCAGTGCCTGCCCAGCAAGCATGAGGTCCTGAGTTTGATTCCTGGTACTCCTCCAAAAATTGTTTTAGGTACAATTTTGATACACAGAGTGCTAACACTGATCATAGGGAATTTGTACCCGTACACGATATATCTTGCTTCTTTTTTCCTCATTTCCCTCCTCTCCTTTCAACCCCTCTTTCCTCCTTAATTACAAGCTTTGCTTCCATTTTTTTCTATTCTTTTTTTTTTCTTGTCCATTTTCTCCTTTCCCTCTCCCCCTTTCTTGCTCCCTTTCTCATTTGAACATTTTCTACCCATTTCCTAATATCTAGTACACATTTTGGTCCTTATTTAGACTTGCAGTTTCTCATACCAGAGAAACAATTTGGTCCAAATGCCCATCAACCAGTGAATGGATAAAGAAGATATGTTTTTGTTTTATACAATGGAGTACTACTCTGCCATAATCTTGAGAATTTCAAGCTAAATGGATGCACCTCGAGACCACACTCTTAAGTGAAATAAATCAGACACACATGTTAATGTATACTTTTAAAGTAAGTCTTTAGGCCTTTAAAAATGAGGCATAAACCTATTTATTTAAAAGCATACATTAATGATCCACTGTATGTCAGGCAGTGGTCCATTCAGAAAAAAACATGATAAATGTCTTTATACAGTACTCCTCCTCTAACAATACTCTCCACAGTTAACACTGGCATTTCTAGTTGGGCCTGGCGGTGCACGCCTGTAATCCCAGCACTTGGGAGGCTGAGGCAGGAGGACTGTTACAAGTTGGAGACCAGCCTGGGCTACAAAGTCAGCCCAAGGCCAGCCTGAGCTGCATAGCGAGACCCTGTCTCAAAAAGACAAAAAAATTAAATAAAAAACATTGGCATTTCCTTGTCCTTTTTTCCTACTATATTGTCTGTCTTGCTTATGACTATTTTAAGCAAAATACAGGCTGATAAGCAGCAGGCATTTAAAACTTTTAAATTAAAAAATGCTTATTAGGGGCCTAGGGAAGGTTGTACATGTATTCAAAAGCACCAAGATATAGTGTTAAACATAATATAATCGCCAGGGATCTAGCTCAGTGGCCTAAGCGCCTGCCTGGCAAGCGTGAGGTCATGAGTTCAATCCCTGGTGTTGCAAAAAAAACAAAACAAAAACAAACCAACAAACAAACAAAAAATAAACATAATATAATCCCACAACCAAACTTCTCTTTACTACAATATCCTATCAGAGGTAAGCTTCAGGAATCTACTATAAAACTCTACAAGGCAAAGTTGGCAGGGAAATAGTAAAATTTAATCCTTGTAAGACCTCTTCCAATGTGTGTGTGTGCGTGCGTGTGTGCGCGTGCAGCTAGTAAGGGACTTGGCACTAAGCTATATCCTGAGCCCTTTTTATCTTTCATTTTGAGACAGGGTCTTACTAAGTTGCTAAGTTACCTAGGCTGGGATCAAACTTGCGATCCTCCTGCTTCAGTCTCCCACAGTACTGGAACTTCAGGTGTGCACCTTGCCCAGCTTACAAAGAGGATAAAACTAATTTTTTACCTACTTTCTCCGGTAATATTATGGGGTCTTAAGTGAAAGACTAAGTGAACTAAAATAAATGAGCTAAACGAGATGCTTCCTTTAGTATTAAAAAACAAAATTTTACAACCTTTCTGGTCTGCAGGGATACATTCAGATGGCCTCTTCAGAAGAGTCTTCTAGTTCAAGCCTATGATATGACCACTGAAAAAGTTAATTCTTGGAGTATGACTGTGAATTCTAGGGTACGATGAGATTAGCTGAAAGTACTTTTTGGGGTAAACACCTGCAGGCTGTGTGTGTGCATGTGTGTGTGTGATATGTTAGAGTCAAAAAGAAATTCTTGTTTAAATGTCTAAAAGATTATGATGGCTTTTTTTTTAATGTGTTAACTTACCTAGGCTGAACTACTCAGCTATTCAATCAAGGCACTATCTAGTTGCTGCTGTGATGGAACTTTGCGGATGTAATTAGAGATCCTAATCAGTTGACTTTAAGTTAATCAAAACAGAGAATTTTTGTTGTTGTTGTTGTTTTTAGGTGTGCCTGGCCTACTTGGTTAAGCACTTTACCTACAATTTTTTTCTTTATTTGGTACCGAGGATCCAACTCAGGATCCTGTGCTTGCCAGGCAGGTACTGTACTGCTGAGCTATATCCTGGCCCCTGGTTAAGTAATTTAAAAGAAGATTTAGGCCTTTCTCTGAGCTGAGAGACTCTGAAGAGCTTGTGGCATGGGGTTCCAGCCTGCTCCAGATCTTTTCTGGCTGAACTTTGGATATGCTTAGCCAGTTTCCATAATCACATAAGCTTAGCCTGTTTCCATAATCACATAAGCCAACTCCCTGTAATGAATCTCTGTATCTGTATTTTCTACTGATTCTGTTGGTCTCATTTAACAATGACTTATGTGGTGATAAATGTAGTGAACATCTAAAATATTTTATCTGTTTCTACTGGAAACACTAACTTCAAAGAAATGACTGGGTTTGGGGATTAGGAACACCTATTTTAGAACAAGTCTGTATTCAGGAAACTGTGAGGTAGGTGTGCAAAGCTTATCTTTGATGCCTTATCCCTTGATTCTTAGTTTTCGTGGAGTCCTCTTATCTCAGATTCCTACTCTTCTCCTTTTTTCTTTCCTTGTCTATCCAAAACCGAGACAAAGACAGGATTTTAAATGTACTCACATTGTGTTATTAAGGTCTGACAACATTTAGCATATTAACAATTTAAAAGAAATATGTTTCTTAAATAAGAATGAACTCTTTAACACAAAGAAGCAACTGGTAAATCTTAGAATGAGCAAGAAGATAAGTATATTCTACAAAACTTCAATTGGCAAACTCACAGATGACTGTATATTCTAGCTAGTTGTAAACCAGGTACTCAGTTTTTCCTAATGATCTCCATTTTACATTCTAGAAATGAGTACAGCCATAGTTCCCCACCACTAACACAGCCTTAACACACAGTGTTTTATTGTTTAACTTTTCATGTACCTATGCCAAATATTCCAAACTAGGTCACTACCTCTTTGAAAATGGGATTGTGAGTCATATCATAAAAAGTAAATTCCTTTACCTCTCTCTTTTTCCTGTATGAGCCCAGCAATAATATAGGCAGCAAAGAAACAATTTTTGATTTGACCATTTGTAGAACAGTATGTAGAATGAGGATAGTTGTGATTTGGCTTTTGTCTAATGACATTTTTCTGCTCTGCATAAAATACAAATTCTTATACCTTTTACAGTAACACTGTAATTTAAAAGTTGTACATATTTTAGTCACAAAATTAGTATCCATAAATATAAAGACACAAAAGACTAAATTAGCTAAATTTCAAAAAAGGACAAACTGCTTTGTTATTACATGTTAGTTTTTACTGTTGCTTTAAATATTACACTTTTTTAAAAACTTTATAGCAATATATTCAAAAGTAGGTGTTAATCATTCTAGAATTAGATCTGCTCGGTTAAAATGCAGTTATCATAAATATGATTATATTGTTCTTCAGAATGTACAGGTAGTAATGACCCATCATTTAGGATACTTGGTATCCTAGAACTCAGATGCTTAGCTTTTGTAAATAATTGAATGAATACATTAGACTCAAGAAACACACAATATGATGTTACTAAAGAAGCTATCCAGGACAAGACTAACAAAAATGGCTATAGTAAAATAAAAGGTTCCATAAGGAGAAAACAACAAGAATAAGGCAAACAAAGAGAAATATCTACAAGTCAACTAGGGATTTGTTTCCTAAGTAAACTGAAGGTGGGAGTGATAAGAAAAAATTTAGCAGGAAAAAAATTGAATCATCCAAAAGAAAAAGATGAGCAAAGAGTAAGAAATTCACAGAAGAGGAAAATGCAAACAGCCAGAAACGTATGAAAAGGTGTGGAACACTATAAATGTAAATCTAAATGATGAAATGTCATTTTAAACTCATCAGCTTGGCAAAATTTGGAAGAACTGTTTGTAGAGCAACATGGCAAAATTTATCAGAAGTTAAAATTTCATTTCCTAAGAATTGGCAGTTTGATTTTAGAGACTGAACCTAAAGAAATACTTACACAAAAGTACAAAATATATATTCACTACAGCACTGCTTGTAATTGTGAAACCAGAAAACAATTCAATATGCTTTAATAGGAGAAGAAACTATGTGTATTCATACCACTCTTCCTGCATTATCTATTTTTCTACTGCTCAGATTTTAAATAAGACAAAGAAAAGGAAATATGGTTAAAGTACAAGAGTACAGTAACATTTCCAATCACTTGCTCTGCTTTGGAGCTTGTGAATACAGAAGTATTTAATTTTACATAGTTCATGTAATGTAATTACATGGTTCCTAAGTTATAACTGGGATGAAGAGTAGAAATGAACCTTATACAATCAGTATATATTCCTATCAGTAGTAGCCAAAGAGATATGCATATTTAACTTCATAAATGTATTAATTTGATTTGAGGACCGACAAGTCACTTCCTACAAGTTTTAGTCAAAGGCATAAGGTAATGAGAGAAAAACACACTGGGTTCCTCCACTATATACAGGATAGCTGGTCCTAGTAGTTTCAATAAGAATACTTAAAATTTTAAATTTGTAGCTCTAGGAACAATAGGGGTAGGATACCCAGCAGCTCAAATTGAAATTTATTTTGTATATTTTACTTACAGTTAGAAATACACCTAACACCATTCTCTCATATGCCATAACACTTGGACTAATTTGAATAAACAGCTGGTAAGATCTTCACTAGTGGAGTGCACTCCTATTTTATTTCCTGAGGTCTGACAACCTGCCACCTACTCTAAACAATCCAATGTCAGGTGTAAGTAGGGGGCTGGCAGCAACCATTCATGGAAATCTCAAGTCCTTTTCCATAGCCTGTGTACCCTACGCTTCCATCTTATACAGCAATAATGGTCCTAAAAGGAAATTTATAGCCTGCTTCAGCTATGGTTGGCACCTTTTTCTTAAATTCTAAAAGACTCGTAGGTTTTTTTTTTTTTTTTTTTTACCATCACACAGAAAGGGAGATAACAGGCGAAAAGCTAGGGTTGGTTAAGTATTGGTCAGTAAGACTGAAAAAACACTTCCATGAATGGTTTATATGCCCCACCCACCAAATCTTCAAAGTGGCACTGTGTTTCACAGAAAATATTTGGTTAACTACACAACAGCACAGTCCCTGCTGGTCAAAGATGGTGAAGCTGTTCTTTTAGCCCAGTGGCAAAGAATGCAGCCATATAGTACGAGAGAGGCTAGAGACTTGAAATATACTCCTGCCAATTGCTTTTTACGTTGAAAGCTTTTTAAGTGAAAAATAAGCTCTCTGCACTGAGAAGGGTATGGAATAGCCTCAAGTTGTATATGGAGTCCGTATGTAGAAAACAAGCAGAGCTCATATGGCATGTTACTGCTCTCTATTTTAGAACTAGCACAGGAACCATGTGATGTGTTCATTGCTATGGTAACTACATTTCAGTGGTGAGCAGGAGAGCAAATGGGCATGTAAAACATGTATAAGTTGTCAATATACAAGTGACTGCTGCCCTGGAGCTGCAACAACTTAAATTTCACTGAAGCATGACTTATTAGAATAAAAATGTATCCCTTCTATTTTTTTAAATTGAGGCTAATAAGCCTTTACTCCCCATAATGTCTTCCTCATTCACAAAAACAAATGATTAGTACCTTTCACCCTAGGGTCTCAATTGTTTCTTAAAGAACTACTAGTACCATTATTATTATCACTAAGTATTATGTGCCATGTTTTATGTGATATAAGGATGAATGGAATCTAAGCCCTGGTCAACAGTGAAAATGTATTGCCTGGTCTCTAAGGGGTCAAGTCTACTATTGGGACCAACTGAGTCATATTTTGAGCTCGATTACAAGAGGAAATCCTTTGATTTGACAACAGTTATCTCACAGTCCAGGCGTTTTGTGGCCAGAATAAACAAGAAACAATCCTTTGAAGACTTGATCAACATGGATTACTTTCAGATCAGTCTCCAGTTGTCCTGCATTTAATGAGATGTTATATACTTATTTTAAACTTTCTGTATGGTGCCACTTAGAACAGATGTCTTAAGTGTCTCTGACAATTCTTTCTCTCTTCATTTTCATCCATGATTCTGGCTTATGGGCCTGTTAACTGGATCTGATACTGATAACTTAAAATTATTTTTATAAAGTTAAAATTTATTCCAATTTTGTATTATCTTAAACCTGAGGTCACATTAACCAAATTACTTACCACAATGACTGTCATACTATGGTATTATATAATATATATATATATATACTTATATATACATGAAATTAGTTAAATCTGCACGTACACAAAATCACATTTTCATATTATGAATATTTTGCAGTTCTTTTAAAAAGTCTGTATTTTGTGAGAAATAAAATGCTACTTCACTGTAGTAAATATTAGCATCAGTGGATTACTAGAAAAAACACCCAGCTACCATCATTATGGTTATTAATAGTGAATGTTAATATCCTAAACTTTATCATTCTTGAAAGTTGCATTAATTGACCTGTAAAAATCTTTTACTATAATAACTTTCTAATATCATTTTATTGGAACTTGAAGGAAAATTACACATCAAATAAAGCAGGCTATATTTACAATCATCATACTTTACACATACAACTATTCATGTAGAAAGTAAGATGCAAAGACTGTAAATTTGTATTTGTGTACAGAAGGGTAATTCATACTTTGGGCTGTTTCAGCAATAGGAGCATTTTCTTCAAACTCTGGTTCAGTGGCACCATATGGAGCCTGCTGATCTTCAGATACCAAGAATGTCTCCAAGATACATTTCATTCTAGTGTGTTAAAACTTTCTACCCTGCAGCTGTCATTATAACTATATAATTCATACCCAACGATAAAAATGCAAATCATTTAGCTCACTCTGTTTAGCGAAATAGAAGAGATTTCTAATGATATCTGTATTTCCAATTCATAATTTCAACTCTTTGTTAGAAGCATTCGATACACGGGAAGCCACTACTCATTTTGCACAGTTAACTACTGCTACAGGATAAGAAAAAGGGCAAGGGAGACAGAATAGCAACCAAAGTGGTAAATGTCAACAATGGGGAATTAGGTAGCATCTCGGAAACACATTAATGAGTGAAAAGAGCAAAACTGTTGTATTGTATTATATTCATAAAGGGAAAAAAAAGCACACTTTATGTATTATGTAAGAATGTAAGTATGCACACACATAAACATGTGCATATATGCTTGTATTCATATACTCCCATATAGTAAGAATATATACATAAAGGAAAGGAATGTACTTGTGTCTACATCTTTCACATCTTTCTTATATATAAAGCCCTATTATTTGCATGTGTTTCAAAGAAATGAAAACACAAAAGTCAGAACAGGCATCAACTCTACAGGGACCTGGCAGGGGCTTCAAGTGAGGGAGGCAAAGGCATGTGCTTTGCAACATACATATGGTACACATAGTCTTTGATATGTTTTAAATATTTTATAATAAAAGAGAAAGG
This sequence comes from Cuniculus paca, assembly GCA_004365215.1. Classification (NCBI taxonomy): domain Eukaryota; kingdom Metazoa; phylum Chordata; class Mammalia; order Rodentia; family Cuniculidae; genus Cuniculus; species Cuniculus paca. The sequence continues at coordinate 11,807 of RJWT010010657.1, read as the reverse complement.
ATAAGAGAGAAAAAAAGAGAGGTAGGAAATTGATGCATAATTACTCTTTCATGGGCAGAATATTACCATTTCCATCTTGCCACGAAAAAGAGTAAGAGGACAGAGCATGAGAAGCTACCATGGGAAATCATCTTTGTTTTTTATTCGATATCAAAGCATATGTAATAAGGAAAAGACTCACCTTTTTCCATGGAGGTTCTTTAGCCAATTTATAGACATTATTTTAATTTGAATGTCATGTAAAAATATATTAAATAGTATTAAATAGAATTCTAATGTTTGAGTACCTTTTCTAGAAAGACAGGATTTATTATTGTTCTTTTTATTTTTAATGGGGAGATTTATCGGTAGAATTTATTGGTGGGTTGGCTTGGAATTAGCTATTGTTTATAAAAATTTTCACTTTAAAAAATTATTCTCAGCTGGGCATAGTGGTGCATGATTGTAATCCCAGCACTCAGGAGGCTGAGGCAGGAGGATCGTTGAGAGTTTGAGATCAGCCTGGGCTACAAAGTGAGTTCAAGGCCAGCTTGAACTGCACAGTGAGACTCTGTCTCAAAAAGACCAGACAAAACAAAACAAATGTTTACAACATCTCAGAAAGTTCTCTACTGTCATTTATTAGGCGATCCCTCTACTTTCTACCAAAGGGTAAACTACTTTATGATTTCTATCATAGATTGTTTTTGCCTGTTTAAAGATATATTATAGAACACAAATATTCTTTATATCTACTCTTCTTGTTCAACATAATATTTCCGGATTTCATACATGTAGCTGGGTATATTAGGAGTTCAATTTTTATTAACTAGTAGTACACAACTGAGTGATATACCAGACTCTGTTGAAAAATTATCCTAATGGACATTTTTGTTTCAAATTGTGAATCTTCTTATATAGTTTTTTGGTGGATATATGTTTTGGATAAATAACCTGATGGGTCACAGGGTAGCTGATTGGTTAATTTTAGAAGGACAAAACAAAAATTACCATATAGTACTCTAAATATGTGCTGTATGGTCTTACCAAGAATGACAGTTCTGATTGTTCCACATCCTTGCCAACAATTAGTAGTCCTTTTGATTTCAAAAGTGGGTGAACAATGGCATCTCACTGTGATATTAATTTTATCTCCAAATGATTAATGATAGAGCATCTTTTAGTATGCTTATTGGCTATCAAATTATTCCCCTTTGTGAAGTGTCTAAGTTTCTTACCCATTTATACAGTTATGCTGTTTGTCTTATTGATTTCTAGGGGTTCTTTATATATGTTCAGGATACAATCATTTGTCAGATACATAAATAATAAATGTCTGCTCATCTGTGCCTGGCCAATTCATTATCTTGATAGTATCCTTAAAAAAAGAAAACAGTTTTATGGCATTAATTTACACACTACAAAATTCACCTGCTTTCAGGGTATAATATAAATTCTGTAAAACCTCACTACCATTTATTTTAGAACATTTTCATCACCTTCAAGATGCCTCTAGGTCCATTTAGCTTATTCCTCCTGAACTCCCAGTTTACTATTTGAACTGCCTTAAACACAGGAGACTTGCTGAATTAGTGAACCTTTTTGAAAAGGAAGGTGAAAATGTAAAAATGAAGTACTAACTGTTTTAAAATCTCATCTAAGTGCTGATAGCAGTGGCCTATGAAAATCTTTTGGCAAGGTTTATTTACCATTACTATCTAACTTTAAATCTTCTCTTTCAATAGAAAAATCAGTAGAATAGGATAAGACATTTCACTATTTAGCCAGAATAAATATGATATATTTCACAGTTGGCTGTGAGTTAACAGAAAGAGCTGGGGAAAACCAAATTTTCATACTCACTAAACCTTATTTAAATGCATATATATTATATTCATGAATCTGTAAGTCAAAAGTGTATACATATACTAAATAAATGGCATAAAATTGAACTAAAATGTGACCTGAAAATATTTCTGCCTGTAGTTAAATGTAGAATTGTCTATTCTTAGTATTGGTTGTGGTGGAGGAAGAAACTATGCACCACCATATCTCCTTACACTAGTCTAGAACATCCCTTAATTTCTTAACTCCACTTTGTATCTTACCTCTCTGCCTTCATAATAATGGCTTTTGATGAGAAGTAGTCCTTAATTTTAACAAGTCCAATTTATTTTTCTTGTTAGCATTTTTTGGTATTCTTCATTTAAGAAATTTTTGCCTAAGACTGTAATGATATGCTTTCCTATGACTTCTACAAGATTGATCGTTCTACATTTTACATTTATGTACAATTCATACAGAGTTAATTTTATAGATTGTATAAGATAAGGGTCAAGGTTAATTGCCCCCTATTGTCCAGCACTACTTTGGCTGTGTATTATGTGACTGAACATGTGTGTGTCTATGTGATACTGTACTGCGTATCTTTTGGCTTTTAATTCCTAGCTCATAACTGCCTCCCCAAGGCAGGTCACAGAATCTTGAATCTTCCCCCTTTTTTCTTTCTTGACACTAGGTATAAAGAAATTACTTTGTTTCATAGATCGTAAGACTCCACTCTCACAAAAGATCTTGTCCAATTGTTGGAAGAAGTAATGCTGCTGAGAGGCCACAAAGTACCTAACCAGACAAGCCTTGCTGGGTCTCTCCATTCAACCTGCCAGCCTTAGATCATACCATTTTTCCCCATCACATTTCTCTACTGTTGCCCATACCTTGGAGATATTTAGACAATAAAGACTGGAGATTCCTAGAAAGTGGTGCGTGTGGAGATGGCACAGAAGGAAGCTTGGCACCGTTCCCGCAGACTTTGCCCTGTGCACCTCTTCGTCTGTATCCTTTGCAATAAACCAATAAAGTATTTCCCTGATTTCTGTGAGCCACTTAAGAAAATTAATCAAACCCAAGGAGGGGATTTTGGAAGCCCCAATTTATGAAGCTGAATGTTCAGAATCAGAGTTCTAAAGCACCATGGAGCTTGGGACTGGTATGTGAAGAGGGTGGGATGGGGGTGATCTGGAGCCAGAGCCCTGGACTTGCGAGATCTCCAGGGAAGACCACGTCAGGTTAGAGGACATTCAGCTAGTGTCTGCTGTTGAACTGATAGTTTACTTGCTGGTAGGGAGAAGTCTGTTTGTGTTATGAGAGTACAGTGGGAGAAAGTTGAGGTTGAGGTTTTTTTCTATCTTCGGAATTTCTGTCTTTCTCTTTCTGTTCCTTACCCATTCCAGATGGGACTTTTACATGATGCCTGGCTGGCTGGCCTTGAACTCCTGGCCTCAAGCAATCCTCCTGCCTTAACTGGGATACAGGCATGCACGACTGGGCTTGACTCATAAAATGATATAAATTAGTTAAAAATACTAGTGAGAGTAGGTCTATATTTTTTATCCTCCAAGAAAATAAAAAAGTCCTTAAGTACTGACTACTAACTCTCCATATTCAGAAATTAATCCTCCTTTACTACCCCTTTACTCCCATCTGTGAAACAAAATGTAGTTATGTCAAACAGAGACCTAGAAAGATTATCATCCTACTTAAACACTTTCAATATCTTCCTATTATTGCAAGACCAAGAGCAGAGAGAACAACTGTAAAGCTACTAGATTAAAATAGGCAAGTGATAACGACATCTTGAACCACAGGGAAGTGGAGGTGGTCAGAAGTAGATTTTTTTTTTTAACACACTGTCATGCCTTGCTGAATGATGGGGATATGTCCTCAGAATGCATCTGATTTTGCACCAGAGAGCGTGCTCACACAAACTAAGGTAGAGATCAATGTCTCTCGATGCAATCAAGAGACATGTTAAACACAAAATGTATAAAGCTGCTGGTATAACACGGCATACTGTTTTATAGTAAATTTTTAAATAAGTTTTAGAAGGAGGACACTAAAATAATGAGAAAATATGTAATATAGTAAATACAGAAACCAGTAGCAGAGTTGCACTCTTGGTAATATTATGATTACCAAGCATTATGCATCATACATAAATCTACGTGGTGTACTCTTAAATGCACTGGCAGCGCAGTAGCTCTGTTTATATCAGCGTCACTATAAACGAGTGAGTGACACCTTGCACTATCAAAGTATGATGGCTGTGACTGGGCAGCAGGAATTTTTCAGCTCTATTATAATATTATAGGACAACTGCTGTATATGTGGCCAGTTGGTGACCAAAATGTAGTTAAAGGTAGAGTTGAAGATTTTTTTTTTTTTGGTACTGGGAATTGAACTCATGACCTTGTGTTTGCCAGGCAGGTGCTTAGGCCATTGAGCTATATCCCTGGCAAAGATGATTGTTCTGGTTTATACTGCTATGTGACAATTGCTATCAAAGCTTGACTTCAAATTACAGAAGTCTATCTTTGATCTGAAGTTGCTACACAAGATTTAGAAACTAAGAATAACAGCTAGGTTTCATAAACTTGAAGATGCTCAAAGAATCAAGTCTCACATACACAAGGCATGTTTACAGCTATTAAAAGTTCTATTAAAATTTCAATGAATCTACACATAAATAATTAACACCTATTAAATACATGAAACTATGGGGCATAAAAGTAAATCTAAGAACCCTCCAACTGAAAAACATACAACCTGTTAAGTAAACCAAATTGTCCATGTGAAAAGATTTAAAACAAGTGTGGGATGGCCCAAAGAATGTTCTATAAATTCAGGGGAAAAATTATTGGAGGAATGAAGATTTATTAGAACAGTTGGCTCTCTGTCCCAACATGTACCACCATACTACCCTCAACTTGGTTGGATTGTTTTAAGAATACTTCCTCACTCTATCATTTGAGAAGAAAAGCTTTTTTTCCTTCAGATGGTCATTTGTAATTATAAATTGAACATGTTAGTTGAATAATGCTGGCTGTCCTGCAGATCGCAAAAGCCATGAAAGCAGGGGCCATCTCAGTCCTTGCTCACAAGAGCAGCGGTCCCCAATTCCTAACCACACAGGGTGCAGAGCAGGTGAACAGTGGGTGAGCAAGCAAAGCTGCCTCTCTATTCACAGTTGTTCCCAATCTCTCCTATTAGCGCCTGAGCTCTGCCTCCTGTCAGATGGGTGGCAGCTTCAGATTCTCACAGAAGCATGAACCTTACTATGAATTGCACAAGCAATGTATCTAGGTTGTGGGCTCCTTATGAGAATCTAATGCCTGATAATCTAGGTGGCGCCGTGGCAGTGATGCTGGTGCCAGGGAGTGGCTGCAAATATGGATTAACGTTAACACAAAGGTTTGACTGAGAAGAGAACATAATAAATCAATTGCTTGCAGTCTCAGATCAAAACCCTATCGCTGAGCGGCAGGTGACAGGTAAGCTGCATCAGCTGGCAGGCCTCATAGTGGCAAGTGAGGTGATGTATTTCAACTGTACAGCAACATCTGCTGGCAGGTTTTAAGCCAGAATCTGACACTTATTTTAGTCTGTAGGTGGCCCAACCATTATTTGATTTTACACTTGTCTGCACCTCTTTCCTGCACTGCGCACTTGTCTCAGTCATAGTTTTGTTATGTCCACAAGCTAACCCTAGCCAAAATAAGTAAAAAACAAACGTCACTGGAGAGCCTCTGTGAAAGGGGCAATGACACAATGATGAGGCAGCAGAAGACAAAAAAAGCTGCATTAAAAATAAATGCAGAGGTAGCCGGGCGTGGTGGCTCACGCCTGTACTCCCAGCACTCGGGAGGCTGAGACAGGCGGATCGTTGTGAGTTCGAGACCAGCCTGGGCTACAAAGTGAGCTCAAGGCCAGCCTGAACGGCATAGTGAGACCCTGTCTCAAAAACACCAGGGCTGGGGATCTAGCTCAGTGGTCTAAGCACCTGCCTGGCAAGCGCAAGGTCGTGAGTTCAATCCCCAGTGCTGCAAAAAAAAAAAAAAAAAAAAAAAAAAAAAAAATGCAGAGTCCCACTTAAATTATGGGTTCATTGCAACAGGTGATTTCCATTCTCCAAGCCTACTTTGTATAATAATGTGATGACCAGTTAGCAAATGCAGTCATGCAACCTTCGAAACTGCTTTGCCACACAGTAACCAAGCACCTTGCATTAAAAAAGCCTTTTGAGTTTTTCAAAGGAAAAACAAAACAAAACTAAACCAAACCTGTGAACATGAAGAACAGAAGCAATTATTTAAGGCCATTGAGAGCATCATTCTTAGTGGCTGTGTTGTGAAAGCTAAGAAGCCCTTTGCTGTTGGTGAAGAGCTGATCCTGACTGCTGCTAAGGACAACTGCTGTGAACTTTTAGAAGAGGCTACAGTTCCAAAGGTGGCACACGTTCCTCTTTTGGCCGGCACTATAACTAGATGAACTGATGAAATGGAAGGGAATACAGAGGCACAATTATTAGGGAGAATTTGAGTCACCATGGTACACGATCCAGGTTGATGGGTCTGCAGATGTTGATCACAGGGCAACAATGCTCGTTTCTGTGCAATACATTTTGTAGGAGGATTTGCGCTTTTGTTGCCACCCGAAACCACAGTTGCAAAATTATTCAATTCTTTGAATGATTACATATCAAGGAAATGGGATAGGTCATTTTGTGTTGGTGTGCACATGGACAGAACAGCCCCCATGACTGGCTGGCTTTCTGGTTTCACCTCTTGAGTCACAGAGGTTATTTCTGAATGAGAATCTGTGCACTGTATCATCCATAAAGAAAAGCTGCCTAGCCAAAATATGTCACCTAAAACTGACAGCATTTTTCAGGATATGATTCAAATTATCAAGCACATTAAAGTACACTGATTCATGTCTGTTCATGCAGCTTTGTGAGATGGGTGGAAAGTGTACATATCTTCTCATTCACATACATGAGATAGCTTTCTAAATGTAGATCATTGGCCAGAATTTTTGAGTTATGAGAGATGCTTCAGAGATTTCTTTAAAACCAGTCAGTACTGTCAGCACATTTCAGTGACATAGAACGAGTTGCAAAACCTGCTTCCTTGTGTGACATATTCAACCTGCTCCATGAACTCTTATCTGTCACTTCAGGGAAGAATGACAATTGTGTTCAAGTTGGCAGATAAAGTGGCTGCATTCACAGCCAAACTGGAACTATGGGGCCAACAAGTTAACATTGGGATTTTTGACATGTTTTAAACATTAAATCTTAAAATAGCCTGAGCCAGGGCCTTCTCTTTCCCAGCTGTGCATGATCACCTGTCTCACCTTTCAAAAGAGTTTGAGCATCCTTCTCAATCACAAGAGATCCCCTCCTGGAAGGAAACAACATGTGACCCGTGTGTGAACAAGTGAACTGAATTTGTGCTAGAAAAATATCACTGCTTGAGCTCCCAAGTGACAGTGGCCTGGAAAGTATATGTGAGACAACTTTAACTTCTGGAACTTTCTGGATTAAAGTCAAGCTGGAGTATCCTGAATTTTCATAAAAGCCTCTTCCATTTTCAACAGCCTATCTCTGTGAAGCAGGGTTTTCTTCAGTGACAGCAATCAAAATAAGATTACAGAGGAGATAGGACATAAGCAACACATGTCAGACGTCACTGTTTCCCATCATACCAAATGGGACCATCTTGTTGCAGGAAAACAAACTCAGGACTCTCATACATTTTGCATAATGGTGAGTGGTATAATTATTTCATTATATACTACAAGGTACTAATAGTAGAAATAAAGTGCACAATGAATGTAATGTGCTTGGATCATCTTGAAACCATCCCTTCTCTTCCCTGCCCCTCTGGATCCATGGAAAAATTATTTCTTATAAAACCAGTCCTTAGTACCAAAAAGGTTGGGGACTGCTGCACTGGAGTATTCCTACCATCTGATACTTAGCAGCTACTTAATAAATTATAAAATTGAAGAATAATGGAAGGCAAGATATCCAAATTCTTCCTCCAGGTTTTCCAGCCTCATGGGAATTTGCTCTTTATCTCCTCGGATACAATAGGTAAATAAGTTATGGTCTAAAAGTCATGTTTTATGTATAGTGCAAATTTATTCATTTAACAAATATTTGTTGAGTGAATACAGCACCCACTGTTTAAGGGGTTGGAGAAAGCAATGAAAGGTGCATAAAGTCTTTATCCCTAGGGAGCATACTTTACAGAAACTATGCTCATTCTTGCTTCAGTGGCAACCTTGGGCCATTGCTTCTGTGTCTGATGTCTTTGTTACCCCCTTGCATGACCTCCACCATGATGATTTTCTGAATACTCAAATCTTTAATAGGGTTGCAATATAAAACACTGGATACCCAGTTAAATTTGAGTTTCAGATATGCAATGAATAATTTTTTAGTATAATTTTGACCCAAACATTGTGTCTCATCTGAAATACAAATTTAAATGGCCATTTTGTGTATTTATTTGCTAAGTCTAATAACTTCATTATCCTGTAATTTCTCCCTTTCCCAGATTTTCATTCTAATTATATTCAGAATCATAGAGATTAACATTTAATTATCCTTTTCTGTAGGATTTTTGTTTTGTTAATCCATGTTTTAAATACTTGATAGATGAATTCAGAAATTAAAGTTACACAGATTTATTTACAAAGATGTTCTTCCCAACTGTATTTGTAATACTGACAAAAACAGAAACAGTAAAAATTTCTAACAATAGAAGACTAATGAAAATAAATGATATTAAATAGTCACGCAAAATAATAATTGAAAGAACAATTAAAGACATTGGGAAATGCCAAAAATTTAAAATTAATGGGGAAAAAATGACATAAAAAACGCTGATATAATTTGGACTTATTAAAAATTTGCATACACAAAACAATTGGCAACACTCTTTAAAGAACTCTAATGTCATAAAAGACAAAGAATTAGGAACTGTTTCAGATTAAAATAAAGCAGAGACATGACAACTAAAGGAAATGCATAATGCTGGACTGGATCCTGGAAGATAAAATTGTTTGGAAGGACGTTCTTGGGAAAATTTTTAAAAATCTCAATATGTACTATGATTAGGCATATATTTTTAGAAAGGAGAGGGAAAGGAGGAGAGAGAATGAATAAATGAATGAATGAATGAGAATTCTCAAAACATGAGGGAGAACTCTGTATTCTTCTTATGGTTGGAAATTATTATAAAAAATAAGTTTAAGGCTGGGGATGTAGCTTAGTGGTAGAATGCTTATCAGCATCACACACTCGCTCACACACTCACCTACCCACACAGTTTAAATGTGTGGAGAAAACCCTACCAGGAAACACAAGAAAATATTTTAGAATAATTAATGCTGGCCGGGGATTTAGCTCAGTGGCCTAAGTGCCTGCCTGGCAGGCGCTAGGTCATGATGTTCGATCCCTGGCACCAAAAAAAAAAAAAAAAAAATTAACGCTGGGTGATGTGATGAATGTTGATTTTAATTTTTTCTTCATGTTTCTGTATTTCTCATTTCCTACAATGGACATGCATCACTGATTACTGTACTTGGAAAAAATTTAAGGAATACTTAAAGACACTTCGATGAAGAGTATAACTTATGACTCCAAGTTGTCAATTTTATTTATTTTTGTGTCTTATAAATCCCTGGGATAAGAAATTATTTTTAATGTTTTACTAAATGATCCTTGTAAAATAAATTTCAACACTTTTTTCCCCAATACAATTTCTGCTATTTTACTAAGAATGAGAGGTATCAAAAGGAGTTTAAACTTGTTTGTTTATCTATTTTACTGTACAGGATATTCTATGGGCTAATATTGCAAGTCAATTTTAAATCATGTAACTTGAAATAAATTTATTTAGGTATAAGCAAACTTTCAAGAAATAGTTTTTGTACTCATGTTGCCAATTGCGCTTAGGAATACAGGGAATTTCAGAACTAAAATAATGACATCCTGAGGTATTTTCCCCATTGCTTGGAATAAAAAAGAAAAAAGCTCAGTTAATCCAAATTTAAGAGAACACAACTAAAGAAACAGATGAGAATATTTCCAGAAAAGGCCTAGTCTACCACGCCCTTGCCAGCCAGTAATTACCACACTGAAATCACAACTTAAAGGTCAATCCAGTCTTATAAATCATCCACTTGTTAAAAAAAAAATCATCCACTTGTTATTTGAAAAATAGTACTAAGGTTACCATTCAGCTGTGAAAACATTCTTTGTTAAGTGTATCTCTTTTTTTCACCCATTTTGTAGTCATCTCAATGTCCCCTGCAACAAGCAGAAAGTTCCACTAATTTTTTTTTGGTACCGGAGATTGAACTCAAGACCTCGCACTTGCTAGTCAGGTGCTTACACCACTGAGCTAAATCCCCTGCCCAAGTGTTTCACTAATTTCTTTTGCGCTGTTCTGTGTGGTGCATTTCAAGGATCCACATGACAAGAAAGATAAACTCTGACTTCAGCATAACAGATACGAAGTTTGATTATGAGAGAACAGCATGAATTCACTTCCTCATCAGCATTTCCCTTCTGGAAGGTAGGAAATGAAGAAGTCGTTTTAGCATTAACACCCACAGAAAGAAAACTTGTCTTTCCTTGTGTAGGGAATGATCTCTCTACAAAATACCCACTCAAGTTCGATTCTAAGTATCAAATTAAGAATTCTATCTTGCTTTGAACAAATTAGTACTAATACCCACTCTATTAAAAAACAACTTTGAATTTAATGTTAACTGTAATTTAGGACAGTTACTAAGAACATACAGTGCCTATCAAAATGAATTATTCACTACAGATCAAAAGGAAGAATGGTTTAATGATAAAATACCACATCCACTTGGTCCTGAAAATACCTTATATAAATCCTACGAGAAGTCTCATTTCTGAATGCAAATTTAAAAATCCTTCTAAGGAAAAGTGTTTAAAATAGGAGCTAATTAGCTATTGAATGTAAGGAGAAAAATGGCAGCTTTAAGTCTTCTGTTTCTCAGGTAGCAAAATTTAACAATATAGGCCTGAAGTCTCTTGTTTTTCCTTCTCTACATTATGAATTGAAACCAGAGAATATGAAAGTGGACAAAATGTTTTTGGTGGTAACTAGAGTGTCTGGGCTTGTCAAATTAGTATAGTGGTACCTCAAATTAAGGTCTTTAGAACAATTCATATTGCCTGGCTCCCCTAAGCCTGACTTGCATTCCATATGTGAAAACACATTGCAGACTAATTTGCAAAAAAGTTGAGAGAAATGACAATGTGAAAAATAATTGCCTAATAGCAATGTTAACCTTAGAGACCTCTGAATACCTAGTACAAAGAACAGTGCCTGGCACAGAACATCCTCTCAATAAATAGAGGTCAAACTTAAGTACATTAAATTCCATGTGCCTGAGACTGAAAGAAAGAAGGTAGAATAAACTTTCAATTCTATTCTTTCAAAAATCTATCACCCATTGATTCTTTTTTGCCAACGCATCCAATTTGGGTGTTACCAAAACTGAAGTGACTATTTTTTCATAGTTACATCTGTGTTTAGGATCACACAAATTCTACCTTACCTGTTGAGTATTCTGCAATACCACAGAGAAGTAAAATAGAAAGTAGAGTAATAATATTGCCTTGTTTTTACATAGTCCTTCGTATTTCTGAGTCATAGTCACATATTTTACTTACTATGAATAAAAACAGTGTGCGCCCTATTGTATTTCTCAGATGAGAAAACTCAGCAATGGAGAGGTTAAACGGACTTTCATGACACAGCTAAATTTGCTTACAGATAGAGGTTCCACGACTCCTGGGCCAGCACTCTAACAACCATGTTACACGGAAGAGTGTGTCTAGCACAGAGACAAAGCACTGGTCTGTGCAGTTAATTCACTCCTTGCGGGAGGCGGAGGGGAAGTGGAACCGTCCGTGGTTGAAGCAGATGCGTGATGTCTAT
>RJWT010010656.1:0-23992 GCA_004365215.1 Cuniculus paca | reverse complement strand
AAAATGAAACTAATCAGAACAATGAATGCAATCTGAATTTCAAATCATGATAATAGATTAATAGTGGTCATTTCCTTCCCTTTTTAGATAATTACTCCTCTTTGACTTTCCCAATATGTATTGTGCATTTTGGATCCCACTAACACCTTTAGTTTGCTATGCTATGGAGACAACACAAAATTCACCCTTGTGACTGAACCATTACATCCATGAGCACTATTACCAGTTGCCTCTATCTACCTACAAGAGCCTTGAGGTTGTCTTCCTTTATAGCTGAGTAGGTTTCCACCACATAAAATACCATATCTTTCTTATCCATTCTGCAATTAATGGCTCCTTGTCACATAGGGCATTGTTCTCTCTCCTTTGATTTTCAGACTATGAATTTTCTTTCTAGCTGTGTGTTTCTTCTATACAGCATATTGATGGATCCTGTCTCCTGATCCACTATGCCTCTGTTTCTTTCTATTAGTACCTTGAGACCCTCTTGCACTGTATTGTCTCTGCCATGCTATTTCCTGCCATTGGATCCCTACTTTTCCTCTCCATTCAATCGACTGGCCCCATTTGATGGTCTCCCTCTGTCATTATTCCTGAGACCATGGTTCTTTTTCTTTCTCTAAAATGTCCTTTAGTATTCATTGTAGGGTTGGTTGGGTGGTCATGAATTCCTTGAGTTGTTCTTTGTCGTGGAAGTTGCTTGCTTCTCCATTAATTTTGAAAGAAAGTTTTGCAGGGTATATCAGTCTGAGTTGGAAGTTGTTTTCTTTCAGGACTTGCATTACATCATTGCAGCCTCTTCTTGACTTGATGGTTTGTGTTGAGAAGTCTGCTGTGATTCTGATGGGTTTTCCTTTATAGGTGATCTGTTTCTTTTCTCTAACAGCTTTTAATATTCTGTTTTTGTGTTGAATTTCTGGGATCTTGATTACTATATGTCTGGGTGTAGATTTGTTTTGGTTATGGCTAGCTGGAATTCTATATGCCTCACTTATTTGAATGTCATATTCTTTTTTTATGCTTGGGAAGTTTTCATAAATTATATCTGTGAATAAAGTCCTGATGTCATTCATCCTGACACCTGCTTTTTCACTCACATTTTTAATTCATAAATTATGCTTCTTTGAGTTTTCCACCAGCTGTTGAATCGTTACTTCCTGAGACCTTGTTATTTTTAAGAGATTTGTCCTTTCACAATCACAGGCTGCATACCTGTCTTCAAGCTTTGAAAGTCTGTCTTCAGTTTCTTTCATATGAACTTGCCAGCTTTTGAATGATTTTTTAATTTTCTGGATATCTCTTTGAATCTGTTTCATACATTCTAAATCTCTCTTATGCTGTTCATTCATGGTTTCCCTCATTTTCCTATGCTTCTCTATTTTTTTAACTGTGTCTTCTTTAGATATGCTTAGTATTTCTTTTATTATGGTTTTCTTTTCTTCTTTTACCTGGGATAGAATTTCTGTTCTAATTTCACTTATAGCTTCATGAAGTTGTTTCTTCACTTCAGTTGACATCACTTCAGTCATTTCAGGTGTGTGATTCTTGATCTCCATGTTTTTCTCTCATGGAATTGCACTGCTTAGGTTGGATGCCAGAGACTGCCCTCTCCCTCTTTGCCTTGGCATATTCCTGATTTCTTCCACACACTTGAGTGGTTTGGTCCTAGGCATCCCAGCACTGGCCACAACTTCTCCAAAGCTAAACTCTTTGTCTTTTCTGGCCAGTGCTGGCTACTTACATCCGATGTTGGGTACCCATGTCTCTGCACAGAGCTGGGTACCAAGCCACCTGGGGTTTGCATGGGAGCGGACCTGGTCAGGCCCTGAGAATCTAAGCTGTTTAGGAACTTACATGATGTTTCCTGAAACGTGTACGGGAGTGGATCTCGTTCCAATCAGCTTCCACCGGTCCACCCATAACCTGGAGCTCCCAAATGACTGGTTTTTGTGCCCTTGGTCCAAGCAACTTCTGTTGGCCTCCCGGCAACCTGGCACTGCTGCCAGAAGTGGTTAGCAGTCTTGGCCCTGAGGCATGGCCTGCCCGACTCCAAGATGGTGCCCTTCTGGTCACTCTCTCCAGTGGGTCAGAGGGGGTAGAATTCCAAGCACTCACCAGCAGCCAGCGCAGATCTCTGCATCCACCACTCTCCTTCACCCACATGCCTCTCCACAGAGACCTCTGGGGTCGACCACTGCTGTGACCATGACCGCAACCACAACCGTGACCATGAGTGCAACCACATGTGTCCAGGGTCAGCAGCTCTTCTGGCAGGGTGAGTCTGGCTCCAGGCTAAGGTGCTTCCAGCCACCACCTTCTTTGTTTAAATTCTTTTTATTCTCTTTGTGGGCTTCACTTCATATTTTAGGTTGTTTCTTGATCCAAGGGACCCACTTCCTTCCTTCTTGTCCTCTCCATGATGTTATATTTCAGCATCTGAACTGTTTCTCTCAGAGAGATTGTTTACTCTGCTGCTTACTGTTACACCATCTTTAGCTCTTGCCCTCTCCCATTTTCTTCTATGTCTGTGACTCCTGAACTTGCGCTAGTTGTGCTGTATGTCTGAGATTCCATTTTCCTGCTTTGTTTTGTCAGTTTTTGGGTTCCAGACACAGGTGAAGAAGTGATGTGAATGGCCTCCATCTGAAGTGACAACATATCAACATATGGGATTTCTCTGAAGCAATATTTTGGCAAATTATTTGCTAATTTAAAAATTTTGGTGGAATTGTCTGATCAATTTGGAAAGCTCTTCTGAAATGCAGTTTTGAACAAAAACGTCTTGCAGCAAAACTACTGGAATCAAGGTTTGATGATCTTCTTAAGGATAACATCTGTCCCTGTGGTGAGCTGTTGGCTGTATTCTTTTTACATGCCTTGGTATATAGACACTACTTCATTCCTGGCCACACATATGAAGGCAGAGTGGAAGACTTTCATTCCCTTCTGCCCATGTGCCTGTTGCTCTGTGTGAATTTTATCCTAAAGTCATTCTTGCAGAATATTAAAAATATCATATGTATGTTATAATTTGATTTTTAATTCCAAATATATAATGAGACTAATAAGAGTTAATTTTTTAGCAAAGTTCTAGGAAATGTCTGAGATTCCATTTGTGCTGTTACTGTAAACTTCTCCTTTGCTCCTTTGAAGATGTGCTTCTATATATATAAAATCACCAGAGTTTAGTATTTTCTAAGTAAGTTAATGAAATCACAAATGATCAAATAATTGCATTAATATATTAAAAGTCTTATAAAGCTACATAAAACTCAATAGCTGAATTTTTGCCGAGCTCTCTGGGCAATAATAACTGAAAATTTAACCACTAAGAATTTTTCTTGGCACTGACATATGCCTCTAAGTATAATTCTTTTTCACTTTTGTAAAAAGTAGCTATAGGACTGGGAATGTAGCTCAGTGGTAGAGGGCTTGTATAGTATGTACGAGACCCTGAGTTCCACCTGCAGCATCACACACACAGAAAAAAAATAAATAGTACTTACAGCACTCAAAAAACGCCTTGATGATCAAAGGCATGTACCTGAAGGACTTTTAAATGTGTGATGAGCACAACTTCCTGTGTAGTGTTGAAAATAATCATTTATCTTGATGTATTTGAGTTTTCCACTAAAAAATTAAAACATTTATCCATATTACCACTAAGGTTCTTTCACAATAAGGAAATCCTCTATCCCATAGAAAAATGTAAATTAAGGATTTTCATTACTCTAAACTCAAAAACAAACATACAAAACCTTAAACTTTCAGGGTTAAAATCTTGATGAAGTAAAGATGCACAGTTTAATAACTTTTCTTTTAATAAATGTTCTTTCCTAGTGAGCACAAATCTTTATTTTAATAAGACTTGAAAAAATACCAGTTGTCATATAGTCCTCCATCTCTACATGTACATATGTAGAGATATATTACATATAGAAACATATATATGTATAGAAACACATGTATACATAAAAATGAAGAACTACAAAGTTCTCTTGAAGAAGCAAGGAACATTTCATAACTTGTTCAGATCGTTAAGTGACAATGAGTACTCCATGGAACATCATCTTTACAGGTATAGTACCATCAAATTTTTTGAATCTCAAAATGTCTAAAATTCATGAAACTAAGTCATATTTAGAGAGAAAACAAATGCTGGTTTATCTATGGTGTCTAATTCAATACTTACTTATATTTTTGTCACATTAATGAAACATTATATATAAAACATTAGATATAAAAGTCTACCCACATAACTTATTTAAATATATGTATAATATTAAGAAAACATGTCAATTGTACCATGCATAACTATAGACATAAATATCAGTGTTCTTGAGGATTAGACACGTCAAACATATTGTTTACCTTACACTCAATGATTCTAGGGAATTTATATGGCATATCCATCTATTTTAAAGACCCAACCAACATGTAAAAAGGTAACAGGAAAGTTTGAAAAGCATCATATTGGGTGATTCTCATATTTAATGCACTTTATCATATGGGAGACTATGTTGCATATAGGAATTCACATGATGTTTAGACTTGAACAATAGAAACTCAAATTATTAAAAAAAATTATCAACATTCTTTTATTAAACTATGGTGCCATTATGGCACACTCATATATTCCTAGTACTATTATTTAGCTAATGTGTAATGTGAATTTTAATTACTCTTCAATTTTGCAAGAAAGGGCTTGTCTACAGATCAATTCAGTATTCTTAAGCAGTGTTCTAGATTGATGATGTCACATAGATTGATTTAACAGCAAATGTGTGAGATGTGGCAATCAAGAGAACAAGTAGAAATTGTAAAATTTTACTGTTAGAAATAAGCAGAAAGCAAGCAATCTTTTCTATGCTGCTATCATACTTCTTACAAGGTACATTGGGCATTACATTACAGAAATATAAGTTCATATATATATATATTTATAATTTTGTCTTGTGGAATGAGTCATCTGAGTTTCCTTTTTGTCTCAAGGGGAAATTCACTTGATATGCTTTGGGTTACAATCATGTCTCCAGAAAAAATTGTGTTTTGGAATCAAGGTTTTACCACATATGGTTATGATGGTGTGAGGATGAAACATTTGTCTACTCCACATCATTCCCCGTTTTGAAAGATGGAGGAATGCTATTTTTCCCCCTTTGAAAGATGGAGGAATGCTATAGTTTTGGTCTTGGTTATCACACAAAATTCCATGTATTGATAGCTCGCCCTTCTACACATGGTACTCTAAAGAGGTTGTAGAACTTTTAGTAGGTGAGTTTAAGTGGAAGAAAGTTTTCATTGAGTGTGCCCAATGTGGCAAACATTGGCAAACTCCTTCTTCTTCCAGTGTTTTTCATGGCTGTAAGATAAATAATTCCTTTGCACTCACCCATATTTTATGTATATATTATCCCTCTATAGGCCCAAAAACTATGATCACAAACACTAATGGAACCACCAATGCTTTTAGTGAAAATAAGACCTTCCCACTCAGAGTTTGATTATCCGTTATTTTGTTACAATCACACAAGCTGACTAATATGAGAGAATAAATTGCACAATAAGTCATTATTATTTTTAATGCCAGTAGTATAAATTATAAAATTCAGCATGAATTAGTTAGATGAAAAATAACACACAATTCGAAGCAAAACTCTTCTTCACCAGAGTGATATGATACAATCAAGAGATTGACCAGTTATCTAGTGGGAAAGGCCTGGTGACTCTCTCACTAGGGTCTCTGTGGAGAGCAGCAAATTGCCAACAAAAGTCTCCCATGTCCAGTCATCAACAGTCTATTCTTCAAGATTTCTGAATTTCAAGCCATCAGAAACTTATGCAAAATGAACTTCTTTTAGTTAAAATGTGCTTTGTCAGAAGTATTTTGTACAAGAACACAAAGTGAACTAAATCAAGGGAAAGATTGAGTTGATTCCATATAAAACAGGATTCCATGATTCAGTTCATATAGTACTAATCTGTAAGTAATACCCTCCCAAACCATAAACTGCATGGTATGTGTGTTTTACACCATCAAAACTTTTTTAAAATATCCAGAATCACAGCATTCAAGAAATTAACCACATTATCAATTGATCTCTAGTTTTATGTAAAGGTGGCTGCAGATACAAGAAGTCATTTGATTACCACAGTTCTTGTACTAACACAAATTGCAAAAGGCAAAACAGATGACTACAACACCAAGTCAATCCTTGGTGGAAAATAGCAAGTATTAAAATAAGGGAACAAACAAACTTTTATAACCCTTATGTCTTCTAGGTTCTGTTTGTTCACCTGCAATCCACATAAACAGGAGTTCATTGTAGTTATTTACATTGAAGTAAGTTTACTTTGCATATAGAAATAAGGCAATAGGGAATTTACAATGACTACAGAAGAAACTTTACTGTGCAACAAGATACCTATCAAGTGGACTTCAGTTTTTCTGCTGATAGGACCCAAGTGCTACTTCATTTCAGAAAGTTGTAGAAATGTGCTAATGTGATTCACAGAATGTAGCTGCTTAGTCGATATAAACACAATTATGAATGCACTTGTCCAGAGAGGTCAGGAGGTGACTATTCTGACATCATCAGCTTCCATTCTTGTTGATCATATTAAATCACCTGATTCTACTTGAAATTTACTTTATGTCTTCTGCCATTGAAGGTGTGCTGTGTGACTATTAAGAAGAATTTGATTTTCTTAGGTAAAATGATGAAAATAGAAAATCATCAAATAATCTTACAAATCTATGAAAAGTTTCATGTTATAAAGTCAGGTAGAACTCTAGGACCATGAGTTGTTTAGAGCACTCTAAGAAATAATAGCTCTGCAAATTAAATCATTGAAGTTTTCTCACAGAACTTGCATGCACATTCTACCATAGTTTTTTTTTTAACTTTAAGAATAGAAATTATAAAACTCATCAAATCTCTTTACGACAGTACACAGGCAAATTAAGGACCTATACATATATTACCATTATGATTTTTTATAGAACATTGACAAAAATTGTGTCACCTTATGCAATTCAGTTTTCTCATTTAGGGATTAATGTATGTATCTCTTTGAATGCTCTAAATTGAGCCTTCTCAACCTTCCACATTCCTCAATAAAGGTACAAAAGTCATATTGAGTACTAAAATTTGTTGACAAATAGATATATACCTTATTATCCCATATTTGTTTTTTAAAAAAACTATGTACCAATTAAGAAACATATGAATGAAACTGAAAGTGAACACAAATCCCTATTTCAATAATTTATAAAAAGTTTCCAGCTTTTACTTTCATATCTATATGAAAGTAGATATATATACATACCAGTATTCTCAATTTCTTAGTATGAGCGACATGCAATAGTCTTCGCTAAAAATTCAGACTAACACATTAGAGTTCACTTCAAGATACAAGGAACAAGGCAAGAGTTTTCAAGTTTTGAAACTATTGTGAGTACCCCTTGGAAAGCCATCTCTATACTTATGGTGGTACTAATTGGTTGTGGATCTGGAAAAGTTTGAAATTTATGTTACTATTGGAGACTTTAAGAGAAAGTAAATGCATGTTTAATTTTAGAGTTGCTAAATTCAAAAATTACTTATGATTATGAATATACTGAGTGATATTAGAAATAAGGTTATATGCACATGATTTATTTAAATATATATGTATAGTATCTCTGTAACTTCCATTTTACTCTGCATAAGTGAATGCAAATGTTGCCTATATTATTTCAACTCATTTCAAAAGTTACATAGTATATTAATGTTGAAATTGTCTCATTCTTTTCCCTTGTCTATGTTTTCCCATTCTGGAAGCCCCACTGTATTGTTTCAAATGAAAAGGAAAGCTGATATATATCTCGTGTAAACGTACTGGATTTGGAGCTTCCTTGCCCATTCTTACCAAATTTTGATTTTGCTAGAAGACCTCACAGAAAACTTGTCAAATCTCTGCCCTTGTGCACTTATGGATTTTTTCTCAGCTTGATTACTATTCATTCTTGTTGGACAGGACACTGCATTGCTCATTTAGAAAGTTTGGCCCTGTGTGAGGGGCATGAGAGTGGAGTAAAACTCCCTGCCAATTATAGGCCCATGTATCTCTATAAATTCACATGTATCTTCATTTCATTATTTCACAGAAAAATACAATATATCTGGAATCCTTTGAGAATATAGTCAGATAAGATAAGGTTTTCACTGTGTAAATTATAAGAACGAATCAATCATTATCTCAAAAATTATCATGTGACTACTAGGTGCCAGAGGTAAATATTGTATATAAAGTGAAGCAAAGTTGACATACTTTCTGAGACACAAAGACCATGTGTTCCATTGGGATAGAGACACAGGAGCAAGTAATTTAAAGCTGTGAGGAAACTATCACCACAACAGAAGATACTGGTGTTAAAGGAAATCCCAGCAGAGATCAAGGAATGCTTGATAATTTAGGGGAGCCCTGAACAATGTACAGGATTCGCTGAAGGGATGGGAGGGGAGGACAACACGAAAAGAAAAGGATGCAGAATAGTGTGGAGAGTTTCTGAGAATCACAAGTTTAGTTCATACAGCAGAGGCTGAGTAAAGATGCAGGCGATTCTGGAGAGCTAAGTTGGAGCCAAATTATTATGAGACTGAAACACCTATTAAGGGCATTGAGAAGACAGTGAAAGAGTCAAGTAGGAGATAAAAGGTCAGATTTTCATTTTCTGAGAAGAATTTGAAAATGCAGTCATTATATTCAATTGCACAGGGAGAAGACAATGGAAAGGGAAAGTAATTTAGATGTTGTCGCAAGAATTCAGGCAACAGATGAAAGAACCTAGACTAGAAGTTTCAGTGAATTGAATAAACTCATTAATTTATTACTACTTGAACCTCCTGTTGTGCTACATGTGTAAAAATATAGCTAATACACGTAGAACACTTAAAAAGTAACTGGTACATAATAATCCAGAGTAATATTGGCTGCTGAAATGATTTATGTTTTTGTATTACCAATACCATCTTTTTTCTTCTAAAAGACTTACCTTGTCTTACACTTTACAGTGTAATGTACCAATACCATCTTTTTTCTTCTAAAAGACTTACCTTGTCTTACACTTTACAGTGTAATGTACAGTGTAATGTACTTACCCACATTTAAATGAGATAAGGTGAATGTTTCAAATGAATAATATTTGGAAGTTTTTACAGTTAGTGCATTTTATCATATACAAAACATGATGTATACATGAGTTTGAATGATGCTCAGTTATGAGAATTAGAAACCCACAACATGGCTAAAACAAGTTACCAATGATTTTGTCTACTTAAAGAAACCAGTCCAGGTAGGTTACGGTGGGTCCATCTACTGCTAATAATATTACAGTAGTATGAAGGATTATATTGGCTTCAACTATATTATACAAACTGAACTTGACTTTCTCTGATTTTTATTTTTATTTTTATATACATATTCATTTTATATTCTATAGATATTTTTATTTTCCTTGTAATTCTGTAATTATTATTGGGAAGCATTCTAGGTGAGTATAACTCCTAATCTCTTAATATTCTAGGTATTATTTATTAAATCTAACAGTGAACACTAGATAAATTTAGCCTAACAACTAATCCTTCTAAACCACTTTTGTTACCTAAATTTGGCTAAAACTTTCTCTTAAACTGACTCAATCATATTTCAATTTTTCTTCTAATTGGCACCTGACCCACAACAGAGTATGGAGTTTATTCTTGCACGGAGGGATCAGTGCCCAAAAGGGATAACTGCCAGTGTCTTCAGAGAACAAGGTCCTACAGAGAAGGAGGGAAGAAATTGTCAAAATAATTTATACCATTTGTGTTGGGGACTTCAATATGGAATCACTTGTGTAACTACCAAAATTTAAGAAAACCTCAAGAGGTTATAAAAAAGCACTTTTTCATGCCTACTTTAAAATCAAAATATGTGTACAAAGTGAAGATAATGAATATCTTTTGACTTTGGATCCTTGTATCAAAAACACAATTTCACTTTACTGAAAACATATGATCATTTTACCTATATGCTTTTGAATACTGTTAGTGGATTGCACACACAAAACCATGAATGATTGCATTAGAGGCTGCTAAACTAAATAGAAATAAGCAGTCAGACATGGATGGGACCTTGATGGAATTGGTGCTAAAGATGAGAGCAAGGTTGTGACTGGAAGTGCACGAGAGGAAGGCCAGGCCTCAAGATAAACATGAAGTGACCAGGCATATATGCCTCCCTGAAAGATCAAGGGTAACTAGAGATTATAGTATAATTAGCATCACCTGGTACAGTAAAGTCCTGATAGACATCAGTCACACAAGTTGATGGGGATGACTAGAGCATACAGACATATCTCTTCCAAAAATGCCTTTGATAGTGACTTCCGTTTACCCTTGCTATTTAACCTACTTCCCTGTTGTATCAATATTAGCTAAGTGGTAATACTGATAACTTAAGTGGCTGATTGTAGCTTGACCCATGTTGTACCAGCCTCATGATTTTGCTCTAGAAAACATTGTAGAAAAATTCTTTGTGACGACCTACTTGAAACCACTTCTCTGCATTAGGAGCTATCTCTTAACAAGTTTCTATTCTTAATCCCCATTATTACTTAAAATTTATTGTCTAATTTAGGGAAACACAAACTCAACACTTCTAACATCTAGCAAGTTGGGAGTTATATTCTGTTCTCTATCAAATGGACATTCAGATGACTGGATATGCCAAATTACTTAAAATTAATGGATGAGCAAGCAACATTAATTTTAATGGAAATTTCTTAAAATTAAGCTAAAAACAAATTTCACATTGCTTTTTCTGTCTCAGTCACTGTCTTAATGAAGCTGTTTTCATTTTAGTTACTTAAGCAATCATGTTTTGAGGTCAAATTGACTCTCAAAGCACTAGTCCCTGCACCATCTACAGAAACTGGAAAAATGAAATTTCAACACATTTCTTGATGGATAATATGCCCAACTGCCTGGGTGAATCTGCCTGTGTGCATTTCTAACAGTCTTTTTTGTATGAACAGTCTCTCTTCAAAAGTGGATTTGGACAAATATTGGGTGTCTTCTCTGTTTTGACCAAACTGTGACTAAATTCACTGTTCTTCTTCATTCATTTTTATTTTTCCCGATGTGGTTGAGTGATTGAATCAAGATACACTGTAGTTTAGTCCTGAGGTTCAGGTTTCTGGTCTTGAATCTTGTTACACTTTCATTTGATTCTGAAAGATTGTATTTTCTTCACCCTTTTTAGCATTTTCACAAAATCTTTATTAGGCGTTTATGTTGTGTGATTTTGAGCAATGTGTAAGGTGTTTGAGGGAAGAACTTGTGTTTAGTTTTTTTCTTTGCATAGCTAACACTTAACTCTGGTGCAAGCAAATCACTTTTAAACACTGAATTAATGACTGGTACTTTCTTGTGGATTGAATAATGAAGAACTTCATTTAACTGACACTTAACTTATGAACAAGCTCATTTAAGCCACATCTCTCCCAGGGTGAATAAACGCTCTGTAAGAACAGTGAATAACCATTTCCAGTGAAAATGAAAACAAATACATCGAAATCCCAAAGAGTACCTGGACCTTAGGCAGAGAGTTAGCAGATTTACATTAGTCATCCAAAATTAAATAAATAAAACTTTGGTTAAGAGTGGGTTAGAAAAATATCACATCAAAACCTGTTTTTATGAGCTACACTTCTCTATTTCTCAGACAGTGTAGTGTGCCTTCCTACACTGAACAAGAAACAAAAGTACAAGAAATGACAACATTATCAAGTGACTATTGCAAGTAAAATATGGCAAGAAATGTTGGAATTATGGGACCGAAGAGCTAGAAACTGCCAGTGATTTAGTAAAACACACACATATATCTCAACACTAAAATATCAATATATACTTTACATATACACACATTGGGATATTGGCCCAGGCCTATCGCTTCACCTAACTTAGTGGACAGCAAACAGCTAAAATTAAAGAGAAAGTGGAACAATTTTAAGGGCTCCAGGAAGGTCAAAACCCAATGACAAAATCCACAATTCTCTGGGATTTAGCTAAAGAACTTCTATAGGCAGCCCATACTTACTTGATTTTCAAACAAAGGAAGGGGATACTGAGGCAAATGTGGGAACTGCGCAGAACCTTGGGAGTCAGTTGAAAGACTTATCCAAGCAGAAAATTTATCCACTGAAGGGCATTATTTGATCTCAAAGGTTGGCAGGTTTATGGCTCTGGAATTGGAGGTACAGCAGCCCCTGTCCTTGGCTGCCTCAGCTCTGGTATTATCTTAACCTCAGAGCATTATGCATATGCTCTTTTCCAACACAACCAGATGTTCCTGTGTTCAGTAACTTAACCCTTTACAGCACAAAATCTAACATGCATCCAAAACTTAATTTACATGAAAATTACATGCATATTACATAGACAAAGTGAAATTACCTTGAGAAGAGTGTATCTGTAATAACACATATATAGTGACAGTTTTCCTTTGGCATTAAAATAAAGTATGGCAGAATGAACTGCACTAGTTTTTTCCAAATTGTGAAAAAATAGCAGATATAAATAAAACAATTTAATTTAAAAAGTCAATGGATCCTACCAAACCTATAGAGAGAGTCGTCCAACAAATAATCTACTTAGTTTTCACAATTTAATAGTTGAATATCCATTCTAATATTATAGGAATAATATAAAGGAATTTAGTGAACAATGTGACCAAAGATATTAATTTCTAAGTAAGGAACTGGCCACGTTAAGATAAATTCATTAATTTAAATATTGTCTTGCTCTAAATATACTTGAAATTCCTCAAACTGTGTTGCATGTTAACCAAGAAATTTAGTGAAGCTGATTATTCTTTTTTTAGATGTATGAAATAAAAGTATAGAAACAA
The DNA here is from genome assembly GCA_004365215.1 of Cuniculus paca. Lineage (NCBI taxonomy): Eukaryota > Metazoa > Chordata > Mammalia > Rodentia > Cuniculidae > Cuniculus > Cuniculus paca. The sequence continues at coordinate 11,059 of RJWT010010656.1, read as the reverse complement.
AAGTACAGCTAGATGAGTTCTTTGCTAAAGAAATTCTAAGATATTAGATTTTCAGATCCAGAATTTCTTGGATACTTCTGTAAATGTGATAATCATATGGTTCTAAAGGACCTTATAATGTCTTTTCAAAATAATTGTGAGATTTGTCTATTCTTTAGTTCTTTTCTTTTCATCACTTTGCTTGAAAGAAATTTCCCTGATTTTATACTGATGCCAGCTCACTTTCAAAGGCACTAAAAAGATGGGCTGCTAAAAAATAAAACCAAAATTTACCAAGAACCTCACTCTACACAGATTTGACTTCTCTTTAAATGTATACAAACAAAAAGCATAATTTACAAATATCCTATTTTCCTTGTACTGAATTTTTATTTGATTCCTTAATTTCATATAACCATAGGTATATTGGAAAAAAAGGAAAGAAAGCTCTTTCTGTAGTGTTTCCTTCTAGAATTAGAAGAGAAGAAATTCTGCACCTAATGTGTATTTAAAATGTTTTGGCCATCTCTTCAAACTAGAAATGAATGACGTCTGCAATATGGAAATTTGCTTAATTCATTTGTGTTACTCTAAAAGTACTTGGATATACTTGAGACAGGTATTATATATCTCAGGGCTGTAGAGGCTGGGAAGTTTAAGGGCAGGGCACAAGAATATTCATTATCCAGTGAGGATCTGGCTTCTGCTTCCAGCATAGACCCTTGAACGGAAGACCCTCCAGGGTGAGAAGCACTCTTTCCTCACATGAGAAGAAGGTGAATAGGGTCATTGTCTTGTTGAGTTCTTTTATAATGGCCCTTGATATCATTTGTGAGAGGAGTCCACATAGATTAAGTATCTCATAAAGGCCTCTTCTCTTAATAGAACATTGACAATACCTAAATTTTAGAAAAGAAACATTAAACGCTCACTATAGACAATTGACTTATATAAGAGAGAGAAAATATGTGAAAAATCTTCTTTGTAACATTGAAATATGTGACCACGATGTACCTCTTGGCAAACAATCGGCTCCCTTGATAGTTTTTCAAGAAGTTGCCCATGACTTTTTAGTGTAAGATATAAAAGAGAAATATTAGATAGTTTGTTACTTTTATGATGAATGACAATGTATCAGGAAAGGACTTTTAGAGTACCACAGGACAGTTTCGGCAAGCACTGTGTATAAATTGATCAGATGCTGCAGTCCATAGTGTGTATCAACAATTTTCCACAACTCTATGAATTGAGTGTAAAAAATCCTTCAAATTTTGTCATTTTTTAAATTCTTTAGTCTTCATTTTTATTTAAATATTCATGATAGAAATCAATTTTCAGATATATGATTCAAAAATATTTGGAACAATTTTTTATCTTCTTTTAATTTCTTGATACATTATTATTTACAAAAGTATAAAGTTTAGTGGATTTATTCTATATATCAAATCTATTAGGCTTATAAGGTGTCATATCCACTGTCAAATTTGAGATTGCAATGATATACCTTATTGTTAGTGAAAAAAATATCATCATGACTCTGGTACATAGATTCCTATTCATTTAGAAATTCATACAATATGAATGATCAAATATTGTATTTTGCATTCTAATAATCAATTACATTTCAAGCATATATTTGTCTTTCCCAAAGAATGGGTTGTCATTCTTTGAAATACTGCTTGACTGGATTCAACCCTGATGGAGCAGAGACAGAGGTATGTGCAAGGAAACTTGGAGAAAAGACACCCGATAATGCAGTGACAGAATCAAATGCTATTAAATTGAATAGGTTGAAGTAGTAGACAGTACCTATTGACTAAACTAATTTCACATCACTGGAAAGCGATCTTCATGAGAACTCCAGTCTCTCCACATTATTTGACCTCAAAACTGTACACATGCACGTATATACATATATGCACATATACATAAAGAAACAAGCACATAGATAAATACAAAAATACACTAAATAAGTAAATAATTGGCAACAAACTTGCCCAAAACTTTCAACACTTGTAAAACAGATTTATAATCTCTATCAATATACAGTTTTCATTGAACTACGTGTACATATATGAAAGATTTTTAGAAAGCTGTAATTCTATTCTATACTGTTTTAATCCCACAAATCACGATCCTGTTATACTTTGTTTTGCCCTCACATTCTAACTAAACTCATACTAGTGGTGCTCTGCAGTAATCAAATATTACTGCATAAAACTATTTGTGATGGATTATATATTTTCTAGGATTGTTTCATTCATTACTAAAAGATGCTTAGATTATGTCCAAAATTTCTTCTGTAAATAACTTCTAAGGCTATTATTATGTATCTCTTTGTCATTTTTCTCTTAACTTTGCTAAACCAGTGACTATTCATTTTTAAAAATCAATGTTTTTGTTAAATGTTTATCTTTGCAATCAATGAAACTATCTGAGAACCTAAAAATTAGTGGGAAAAGAGATATTCTGGGCAGCAATCACTTATCAAAACTTAGGATATGCTTCAAATCTGTTGGTCTGAAGTCAAGTGCTTCCATAAATTAATGCCAGTAGCCAGTGATAATGCTTTGTAATATTCTATAACTATTAATCCTGATTTTTATGCTCATGATCTTTCTACTCTCTATTTTCCATCCTGAAACTGTCATGTTTTCTCAGATGAAAGAAAAAATCTTTCACGCGTTGTTCTAGATTGTTCACAACATTCACAAATATTATCTTAGGTCTTCCACTGTGTGAAAGTCAGATACGTAGCACAACAACTTTCATTTAATTTAGACACTGGCAGAATTCCTTAGACACGGTCTTAGTTTTCTATTACATCCATGAGGAAAATTAGTAAAATGAGCTCTTAAAAGATTGCAATAAGCAAATGTAGTGAAGAATGCTTGCTTGTTAACAGTGGTACTTTAGGTTAAAGTGTATTAGATTCTTACATTCTTTCCAAAGGAACATCATCCTACTTTTGGATTTTTTGTTACTGTAAATTAACACGAGTTTTTAGGAAAAGGTAACAGAAATATAAGGAGCTTATTACAAATTCAAATTACATTTTCTGCAATTTCTGTCAGGCAGCAATGTTGCTGATATCCATGTTTTCCAAGAGAGCTTCACCGAGGTGTTCTACAGTTTAGACACACAAGGCAATAATTCGTTCAGGAATGTAATCCAGTCCTTTTACGACCAAAGTTATAAAATCTTGAAAGAAAAATGGTTAAAATGCTTGGGGTAAAAATAAACAAAATGTTGCTTTCAAGTGCAAATATTCTAGGGTACAAGTACCGGTTTTGTTGAAAATTGTAAATATTATCTAGAATATATCAAGACAGTTTATATTTCCACTTTTCTATTAGTTTATATGATTGTCAATTTACACATGCACTTGTGAGTGAATCTATAGAATATTTGCTGTCTAGGGCATGTGCTGAAGAATACAATAATGATTGAATGAAAAACTAGTCCTTATTAAGAGAAAATTATATATAATATGCAGTTATGTATTAGATAATTAATAACATTAGTTATAAAATATTAACAATAATGGCAATGTTTAATTGAGCCACTAAATGTTAACTTGAAATCATATTTTAAATGGTTTGTTTGTATTAAACACACAATGTAGATCTATTTTTATTGTTATTGTTATCATTATTATTGCAAAGATAGTATTTTGGTTTGTATATAAATGTCCACTCTGAGCCCCTAGCACTTATTGTTGGGTGTTTTGGAGTGGCCAGATTTGTGTATGAACACAGATTAAGGGTATATTACAACTAAATTAGTGCACTGATTGGTTTAGCATAGTTCTGGGTGTTGATAAGAGGAAGGCCCACCCTGGGTGTCAGTGACACCATCCAATAGTCTTGTAACCTGGATGGGATAAAAGAGAAAGGACACCTCGATGCTGCTTTTACTACTTTCTGCCTGACTGCCAGAGGCTGTTTGTCCTTTGTCATTCTCCTCGTGAACTGGAACCATCAAGTTTGGACTGAAACCTGTACAAATTGTAAGCTACAATAAACTTTTTTCCTTTTAACTTTGAATATTGGGTGCTTTGTGTCAGCAATAAGAAAAGTAACTAACAGAGATAATACTCTTTATGAATATTCTAGCTGAGTTTTTAATAATTTATTGCTTCAAATCTTATAACCTGTTAAGTATTCTGTCTTTACCCAGTCTTACACTCAGCAGCTATCTGTTAATTGAATACAGAATTTTGGTAATAAAATAAATCTGATCCTATCTCCCATTCTTAATCATTTCGTCACTTCTTAATACTCTAATTGTTTCAAACTCCACATTACTACTTGAGTATAATCTACCTCTTTACTCAGTTTCTTCCTTCAAAACTAAATTTGGCACTGAGAACTGATATTCACTACCTCATTTGTTTCTATATTTATGTATATTTCTTTTAAATTATTTTCACCTATTTTATACACCCTAAATGTCCCCCTCAATCATGAATCATATTGATACAGCTTCTATTACCTTCAAAAAATTCTTTTAGGATTGTAATCATTCTTTGAATATACTTTCAACTTTTAGATGTTACTTGTTTACCCTCTCCAACCTTGCAGTGAAGTGTTTAGCAATAGAAACTGTTTCTACATTTTTTGTCTTTATATCTAGCATACAACAGTGGTTCAGGTCAATCACTTTTTAAATTTTTTAGAGTGGATGGCTGACAGTTTCTTGTGTGTTGAATAAGAAGTACTTAGTTTCACTGATACTGTTCTCCAATTATCTCAGATAGTTTAGCTTATTCTTTAATGATTACAAATGGAAGACGTGGTATGAAAGTCACCTGTGTATGACTTGGCAGGTCTTTATCTCACTTTCCCTATCTTTCCCACTGTGAGTCAGAACTGTAGAAGAACAGAGCAAAATCCTTCTCACGGAAAATGCAAAATAACAAAAGAAAAAGTGGAGGAATACTATTGTCTTTGGGAAGTGTTTGGCAGGTTTGCATTGGAATCCTCCAATAATATGAAAATTTGGTTAAACATAGGTGTAGAAAATACCAGTTCCCAGTAAATTTGCATGCAAAACCCCAGGTTCTTCAGTTTATTTTCCTCTTATAAAGCCAAGTCTCTCTTTGTTCTGAATAGATCTCAAAAGTGAGGACAATGGATGCTGTGGGCTTAGTTCTCTTTGTTGTATGGTCATTGTCCCTGTCTGTGTTGTTCAACATCCTGCCACATCCTCTCTTTACCTTAGTACTCTCCTTCCAACACTTTAGGAAAAATCACCATTGAATTTCCTTATTTCGATTCTGCTGTTGTAATGACAGAGGCCACAAAATTTTCTATTGGAGTAACAAGAGGTTTGACACCTGAGCACTAGAGTGTTTTATTTGGGTAGACATGTTACAAAACCTTGCATGACATTTTAAATGGCACTTTATTGTATCGTCATGTGTGAATTATATTTCATTTAAATTCTTACAAAAATATTTTGAGTCATGACCCAAGAATTGCATTTCACTCGTGTAAGTACTGTATCACTAGACCTGTGTCACAAGACTACAGGGACAGTCACTTTGCATTTGTCACTGATCTTGAGACATCTGTAAGGCCCTGATATAATGCACATGCCCAACACATGCTGGTCTTTGGGTCCAAGCTAGCTGAAATCACTTAAACATAAGAGATATTAAATGCTCTCAGAAATATTGACGTGATTTATGTTTGCATTTTCTATGTGCCATTAATTCCCAAGCTCTGATTGTCAATTCAGTATATGAACTTTGACCAGTATAAGTTATCCTTTAACTTCTTGGTTAATTCCTCCCTGAATGTAAATTTGAGTAGCAACAGACAGTAGCACAATTTGAAAGAAGTGCAGCATTTTCCCAAGATGCCCATGAAATGGATCTCCGCTTTGTTGCTGCTACGATTTTTTTGTTGTTTTAGCTTAGGGAGCTGTGGAAATGTGTTAGTATGGCCAATGGAATACAGCCACTGGATGAATATGAAGATCATAATAGAGGAACTGATCCAGAGGGGACATGAGGTGACAGTTCTGATACCTTCAAGTTTCATTTTTGTTGGTGTTAATGTGTCATCAGGGATGAAATTTGAAAGATTTACAACATCTATCGGTAGAGATCAACTGGAAGAATTTTACATTCAGTGGATCACAAAGATGATGAATATTGGATCAATAGACACCTGTTTGACTTATTTTCCAGTAGTGGAAGATGTTTTTAGAGAATATTCTGGTATTTGGGAGAATGTTTGTAAAGCAGTAGTTTCAAATAAAAACCTTATGAGAAAACTACAGGATTCAAAATTTGATGTCCTCCTTGCAGATGCTATTGCTCCGTGTGGTGAGCTGGTTGCTGAGTTATTGAGACTACCTTTTGTGTACAGTCTTCGAGGTTCCCCTGGCTTCCAAGTGGAAAAAAGTGCTGGAGGACTTCCATTCCCTCCTTCTTACATACCTGTTTTGTCATCACACTTAAGTGGTGAAATGACTTTTATGGAAAGGGTCAAAAACATGATATGCATGCTTTATTTTGACTTTTGGTTTGAAACATTTAATCAGAAAAACTGGAACAAGCTTTACAGTGAAATTTTAGGTAAGTCATGTTTTTAATTAGCAGAGGGAAGTCCTTAATATCTTGTGCCTTTTAGAGTCAGCTTGAAAGAATGTACAATAAGAGGAATTTGTTCTTTATAAGTAAATGGTGAACTACAAATTAAAATTATCAGTCAATCTCACAGATATATTAGAAACACTCACATTATGGGATCATAGTAGTGCCAGTGGCTCATTACTCATCTAGATCATTCTAGGGGCTCACCTAGAATGATAAGTAATAATTTCCAAGGCAAGATTTCATGCTTTGACTTTGCCATTTTATATCAACTTTACCTTCTTTTCATTTCCAAATAAAAGTAATTAGGCATCTCTGTAATATCTTTGTGAATGAAGACGAGGAGATTGTAGCTCCATGTTTCTTACAAAAATACACAATAGCATTGAAAGAACATTTTTCTCATGAATAAATCAGTTTCCTTGCCTAAAATTGTCATTTTTTCTATGCTAACTAAAAAATACCCTTATTTTTGTAAATTTTTTAAAACTTAAGATTCAAAAATTATATCTTGGATATTCTAATAATTCCACATGCTATGATAGGTCCTTATCAGCCATCCATTTTAGAGGTTTTAAATCTGTAGAAACATGAACATGCAAGGAATGTATTTTAGCATGTTTTTCTCTTGAAAAAAGAATGACCCCAAATCAAGTTTTAGTACTAATATCTGTCTCTATAATTTCTGCATGTTTTTCCAGAGATGTGTGGAAAAGCCTGTATATGAAAAATACATACTATTACACTCCTAGTATGAACCAAAAACAATGGCAGGCGCAAGAATTTCAGCCATTATCTTATAGCAGTCACGACTCACTTGGATTTTGTTACAACTTAATAAATGCAGAATTTCTTAAAAGGTTGTTCTGTGGTTATGGTAGGATTACTTGACTTTCCAGCTAGAATATTTGTTGGTATTTGTATCTATTGTGTTGGGACCTTTAGAGAAACAAGAATGCTTGCTTTATTTTATGATGTTGTAATTGATGCTTATGATTGAGAATTCACTGATGAAATATTACAGACACATTCTCTTTTCATTCTGTCTTTCTCACAGACACAACTGAGTCGTACATAAAATATAAAATTTCATTATTCATCAATAATGGTACTTTGTTTATGAACCTTTCTCAATGTTTTGTAGTTTTTACTTCTTTCCAACACAGGAAAACCCACTACATTATACGAGCAAATGCAGAAAGCAGATATGTGGCTTATTCGAAGCTACTGGGACTTAGAATTTCCTCGCCCTACTTTACCGAATTTTGATTTTGTTGGAGGACTCCACTGCAAACCTGCCAAACCTCTACCTAAGGTAAGTCTATTCCGTTCTTAATTTTTATTTTAATTTTCAGTGATAATGCTCTGTGCTATTCATTGAAAGTCTTGACTCACACTAAGATATGAGAAAAGGGCAAAATTGCCTTGCTGATTAGAAACTCATACATCACGGAAGGTCAAGAGTTCAATCCCCAGTAAGAAAAAACAAAACAAAACAAACAAACAAACAAACAAACAAAAAAACAGAAAGAAACTCATAGATCAGGTGGGCATGGTACCACATACCTGTAACTCTGGAACTCCAGGTCTGAGGCAGGAGAACCAGTTCAGCAAGCCTGAAGAACCAGTTCAACATAGCAGATTTGATATTGCAAAGTAAGACTTTGTTTCAAAAAATTACATTTTGATTTCATCACAAGTATTTGCACTTCATTATCATTAAAAAAGATCACGGAATGTCTAGGAGGTATTCAGAAAAGAGTCCATTAAATTATGATCTTCATTGTTCACATTATTATTCTTTTGTCCATTCAAAATCTGTAAGTTGACTAGTGTTCACCATCAGTAAAACCTTAGTAAGCATAGACACAACACACACACACTGTGTCCCTCCCACAGTCTTTTATACTATTTGGAAAAATAAACATAAATAAGTAATAAAAAATGTGTGATGTATAATTTAAAGAGAAGCACTCTAAAACTAAGAAAACTTCCAGTTGTGACTATAATCTATGCCATTAAAATTGATAATAATAAAAAGTAAATGAGGCGGAGGAATTGGCCAAGTGATGTAAAGTCAAAAAAGATACAAAGCAGAACATCTGTTAAAATAGTGAAGGAAGTATCTTAAGAATTGCAAACTTATGTCATCAGGATGCTTATTTTGCTAGATTGGTAACTTAGAACCAGATAAAAGAGTCTAAAATATCTAATGAAAACATTGGTGACATAGAAGAAAATTGAGCTAGGGAAAGATAATAGGTTTCCTTTTTTTAAAAAAATTCATGAAGATGGCATCAATGGATTAGATTGCAGAGATTCCAAATAGGAATGGGAAGCTTTTAGAAGGTGTTTGCAACAGTTCAGTCAAAACATGATTGAAATCTAGGCACAGGTACTCACACAAATGAAATAACTACTCCAATAATCAAAGTACAACTTCATACTTAGTTTTGTGAGAATAAAATTTATAACATTTGAAACATAATTTCTTCAGCATTTAATCTATAGTCCAGCATTAATGGGGATGGAGAAGTCAATTAATGTTATTGGTATCTTGTTTTTGATACTAATTTTATAATATTTGAGAAGTTATGAATTTACTTATTTATGTTCATACCAGGGGTCAAACTCAGTACCTCCCACTGGCCAGGCATGTGTTGGCGGCTGAGCCAGGCATGTGTTCCCAGCCCTTAGGATGTATTTTACATGCAATTTCATTAAAGGGGATCTAGCATTCCAACAGTTTAAGATAATAATCTCAAGTAAAGTCACAATGAAAAGCAATTCTATAGACTCGCTTAGAAGTAAATGCATAGGTTCTTACAATAATATCAACAAAATAAAATGAGAAAATATTATATGAACCTTTGCAGCTCTTTATTAATATCTTAGATTACAAAGAAAAACATTGAACCATGGAGTACTTGTGCACCCTCAACAATATTTGCTATCTATATGGGTGTGGTGAATATGCCTGAAATCCCAGCACTCGGGAGGTTGAGGCAGGAGGATCATTGCAAGTTGAAGACCAGCCTGGGCTACAAAGTTAGCTTAAATCCACCCTGAACTGCATAGTGAGACCCTGTCTCAAAAAAGGAAAAAAAAAATAAAAAATAAAAAAAGAGTGAGAAAAAAAGAGAAAAGAACAACAACAATAACAACAACAACAAAACATTTGCTGTCAAAGTTCACGTCTCCTTGCCTTGCATACAGAGTCAAAATCATCTTTCCTTCATGTACCAGAATTTTACATCTTAGGGTACAACAGGGATGGTTTACATTCTGGAAACAGTTATTTAATATCATATGCCAAGACTGTAGGATACCTGAGTAAAATTCCTTCCTCTGATACCTTCATGGCATCAAGATTACCTAGCAGAGAAAGTACAGAGAAAATATCAACAGCATATGAATTAAGCAACTCACAGTTCCTATGAGTTCTCTGAAATTCCAGTTGATATGAATCATGCACTTTGGTGTTGTAGAGAGTGTCATTCCCTATGAAAGGACACAAAAACCTAATGTATTTTAAATTGATATTATACTTTAAGATATATATTTGGAAATGAAGCTAATCTTATTTTTCCAGAATTTTGAAGTTTTAAGAAATCCTTTTTGTTTACCTTCATATTGACAGCAATATAAAACTGAAATCTCATAAGATGGAAAAAGCAAATATCTTTTTGGAATGGAATTCATTTAGAAAGTGCAAGAATTCCACAAGTCAAATATTTCAAGCATTACTGATGTATGTGCTAAACAATATATCTATACAATTGAATGTTTTCTTAATTAAAACATAGCAGTGTTAGTGGCAGCAGAAAATAGAAGAATCAGAGAAGGAAGACAAAAGAACACTGAAAAACACTGTTATGGAAAGATTACTAACAATCTCTGTTAGTACATGCACAAGCTAGAAATGTACAATCTTGCATCAAGTCTTAACATTTACACCCTTTGGCTACAAAGGATACTCATTTGAAAGTATGTGAAGAGAAATAATCCAGATGCATAAGTCCATCTATCTTGTAATTTGTTATGGTTTGTATATAGATGGCCCCCCAAGCCTCATGTAGTCACGGAAGTGGCTGAATCTAGTGTTTGTGGTTGACTCATTGTCTAGTGCTGGGATTGGTGGTATGAGAACTGCACCCGCCCAGGGGTGGAGCCAACAGACAATGTAAGGTCGGAATGGGGGTGTGTTTTTCCTCTTTGGCACGGTTTGCTCTTGCTGCTTGCAGCCGCCATGAATGGCTGCCCCCTTTTGCTCCGGCTGCTGCCTTGAAGTGTTGCCCCAGTGCCATGCCGCCCCGCCTTGGAGTCAGCTGATGATGGACTGAAATCCACAGAAACTGTATGCTAAATAAACCTCTCCTTCCTTCACTTTGGGCGTCAGGTATTTTGTTCCAGCAATGAGAGAAAAAATAACCAAGACAGAATTATTTATAAAAATAAAACTTGGAAATAACTTCA
>RJWT010010655.1:0-23985 GCA_004365215.1 Cuniculus paca | reverse complement strand
AAACAACCTTGCACTTGCCAGGCAGGCACTTAAAAGTCACTGAGCTAAATCCCCAGCCCCCTGAGACTACCTTCATTAAGGCCTTTTTGCATTGTCAGACCTTGGCAGGCATGTGGGGGGCTTGGCTTTTCAGAATTTCTACAACAGATAAAAACTGCTTATTCAGCCCAAGCTTACTAGCTTATATAATATGGCTTATTCCATATACCTGGTTTTCTAACCAAGAGTCTTAAACTTTTGGTATGTGTTAGACAGAGCATACCTATAAAACAAGCCAAATTCAATGTAAACACACCCGAGCTTCCCTTGATAGATAGGGTTTTCTGAGTCTCTAATTTGCTGCTGGAAGAACGAAGGGCATTCTTTAATCTCAGGTTATTGTAAGAGGACTTTCAAAAGCTTGCACCTGGATTACTGCACCATGTCCCATCTCTCCCTTTGCTGAATCTGCACTGTATGTTTCTAGAAGTCATAGCCACTACAGTGACTACAGACTAGATCCTGTGAGTGTGAAGTGATAACCATTGAACCCTGGAATGGTGTTAGGACCCCTAAACACTAGAGCAAAGGAAATTTACTTCACATTTTCCAGAATATCTTTTACCTATGCTAAAACTTCCATTTTTCAGACACAACTCAACAGCCCCCCACCCCAACAAATCAGCATGGACTACCAGAATATATTATATATATAGAGTCCACCAAAAAAAAGTGTATGCACATTTCGGCAGTTCGTTGTACCAATAAATGTCTGGAAGCTAATGCCCATCACCTTGAACACCTCTTGTAACTGTAGAGGCCAGAAGTAATGTGTTTTAATCTTATGATGTCTCAATAAATTCAGTATTAAAGTATTAATACAAGTTGTTCTTTTCCTGATAATACACATTTTTGGGCAGACTCTGTATACAGTAGAGTTGATATTTCTATGGAAATTCCCATAAAATAATGTCCCATAAAATAATAATAGGGGAAAGGCCTATACACTATTAATGACTGAAATATCACAAGTAATTTATTAAAGAAACACTGGGTTAGATGCCCCACTCTGACATTTCCATACACTCTTGAACAAAATGGTCCATGATTAAATCTCTGAAATAAGAGGGGCAAATTAAAGATTTGTTAAAAGACTTCACAGGTATTCTGTGAACAGAAGTACTTTATGGAAGAAAATGGAAATATTGAGAGGCATTCCAATCATTCTCACCTCCGAAGAAATGGTAAATCTTCTACCAGAATGAGAAGATAGCACGTTTTAAAAGTCTAGCCTATGGGTTTTCAGAGTGCTGGGCATAACAATCAAAAACTACAAGCACCAAGGAATACTAGCCTAAGAGTTTAAAGAGAAAAATAAATCAGCTATTAAGAAGGCAACACATTTTCAGAGACAATAGCTTTTTGAATGGGGACTGGATTTGCTCATTCATTCTATGGGAGAAATTTTAGCGGTAGTCTAAGAATAAATGAACATTCTTAAATAAAATTCAACTCCAACTAAGACAGGTTTTATCCAAAGTACAATATGGCAAAAAGTCTTGAGATTCCAGTCAGAAAGATACTTTTAAAAAACAAAGGAAGAGTAGACAAATGGCTCAAATAATATCACAATAAACTAAACAAAGTTAATTTTCTTATAATAAAAGCTATCATAATAGCAGAAAAACATTTTTGGGGGTATTTCATTTGAACTTTTTACTCTCCACAACACTTTCAAAACTGATGTGACACAGCCAGGCATGGTGGCACATGCTTGTAATCCCAGCAGTCAGAAGGCTGAGGCAGGAGGATTGTTGTGGGTTTGAGGTCAGCCTGGGCTATATAAGCAAGTTCAAGGCCAGCCTGCACTAACTACATACATAGTGAGACCCTGCCTTGAAAAGAAAAGAAAATGACAGGAGAAGGAAGAGAAGGGGAGAAGAGGAGGAAAAATTACTCTCAATTATAGAAAGTTTGCTGAATCCTGGACTAGACAATGTTAAGGAGTCAATGAACTATAACCAGATTAACATTCTTTTTCTTGTCTTTTTTTTTTTTTTGGCACAACTGTCAATATTCAAAAGGTAGTATAATCCCCAGTTAGCATCCTAAAACTTCAGAAGCTAGACGTAACAATGAGAAGGATATAACTACAGTCTGAGAAAGATAGAGCCCTGAGAAAGATACAGGGACAGAATTCTGAGAAATGGGCCACGAAGTACAGCAAAATGAACGCAACCAAGCAAGAAACCAGCATTAATTGTAATGTTCACCCATCTAGAAAAGAGAACTTGGATATTAGAGGGAAAGCAGATGAAGGATATACAATTCTATAAGATCAAGCGAGGCTGGAAAATAAAAATGAGCTTTTCAAACCTGCAACAAATTTTCATCCTCCTTCCCTATGGAAAAAAAAATTCCCACATGAACTAACACAACTTCAATTTATATGGATGACACCCTGTAATTACATATCAGCTAACTGGTGGTGAAAAACAAAAACTAGCTAGCCACATAGTCACTTGCAGGAGGGGAGAATAGATTAGTACGGTCAACAATGTACTTGCCTGTGATAGTCAACTATTGCAGAATGTCAGACCTGAACTCTACTCCCTAACAGCTGTGGCCCACACACAACTACTCCACACTTGAAACCAGACTCATGAATTTAGATTTGATATAAGTGTAAAATTCACACCAGATCCAAAGACTTAGTACAAAAAGAATGCAAACTATCACATTAACATTTACATATTGATTACATGACAAAATATTCTGGATATACTTAATTAATGGTATATATAATTTAAAATTTATTTCACATGTTGATACTGAAAGTTTTACACACAGCTCACTCAACTGCACTGCACTGCACTACAAAAGGATGCCCACCGACATGTAACGGAAGGAGCTAGGGATATTTACGACGCATAGGACATTCACCAAAGAGCTGTTCCATGTCTAAAAAATATGTTCATAATCAAATAAACCTAGAAGCCAATCCTGCTTTAAGACAGTATGCTGAATTTTGGTGCTTTTTCTAGTACTGGGGATTGAGTGTAGGGCCTTCACACTGAGCTATGTTCCCTCTCAGCCCTCACATTTTTTTCCCAAACTGGAGACATTTTTCTCTCTACTAAGAAACAAAATCTTAAAACACCTGTGACCTTAGTCAGAACATGACAACCACAGAATTCCCTACCACATCCTCTGATTTGTAAGTCTTGTTGCCTTCTACAAATAGGAATATATACAGGTATACAATGAATGAAAAGGTCTCACTAATTCCCTAAATTGTTCAGGCAGGGCTTGACCTTGCAATCCTTCTGTCTCAACATCCTGGAGTGCCAGGATTACAGGCATTATGCCAGTCACCACACCTAGCTATTCCAATGAATTTTTCAGGAACATGACTGCTACACAAACCACAGAGTTTAGAACTTCATGCTGTTTGGAACTTATACTAAAGTTTACCACCTGGAAAAAAACTCACCACAGACAATAATGCTATAAAATACCTGCCCCCAAAATGCCATTAAGCAGATCCCTTTGTTAATAAAAGTTAGGACCAAACATTAAAGTGGCAAAGATAAATTATAGTAGTAAAGCTTGTTCTAAAAACAGTGCTGCTGCTGGGTGTGGGTGGCACATGCTTACAATTCCAGCACCTGCATTTGGGAGGCTGAGGCAGGAGGACTGCTGCAAGTTCAAAACCAGCCTGGGCTACACAGTGAGTCCAAGGCCAATCTGAACTACATATTGAGACCTTGTCTCAAAAACAAAACAAAACAAAACAAAACAAGTGCTGCCATACTTTATATTAAGTATTTTTATTTATTTTTTTTTTTAATTTTTTTCCGGCACCAGGGATTGAACTCATGACCTTGCGCCTGGCCAGACAGGCGCTTAGGCTGCTGAGCTAGATCCCCGGCCCTTGACTTTTTGAGACAGGGTCTCACTATGCCGTTCAGGCTGGCCTTGAGCTCACTTTGTAGCCCAGGCTGGTCTCGAACTCACAATGATCCACCTGTCTCAGCCTCCTGAGTGCTGGGATTACAGGCGTGAGCCACCACGCCCGGCTTATGTTATTTTTAGCACAGGGAAACAAATCAGTTTGTGAAAACTACATATAACATTATTTCCTTTGGAGCCATTTGTGTCTTCCCTACTCAATACTTGTGGGATACATACTGTAAAATGTTTTATATCTGTACAACTGAATATTATAAACAATAAAAAGGAATATAACAGAACATAAATGAACCTTGAAGATACGATAACTGAAATAATCCACCTGGACCACATACTATGATTCCATTTATATGAAACATTAATGATTTCCTATAGGGGACAAAGAGTAGCCTGGGACTGACCACTAAATTGTTACTTTTTAAAAATGAGGCCAGGCATGGTGGTACATGTCTGCAATTCCAGCACTTGGGAGGCCTGATGCATGTGTATCACTACAAGTTCAAGGCCAGTCTGAGCTACATAGTGAGTTCAAAACCAGCCTAGACTAAACAGTGAGATACAATCTCAAAACCAAACCAAACCAAACGAAAATGTTCAAAAACTGACTTGGTGATTGCTACATAAATATGAAGATAATAAAAACCAAAGCCTAGCCAGGCCTGGTGGTGCCTGCCTGTACAATTCCAGCACCTGCATTTGGGAGGCTGAGGTAGGAGGATCATTGCAAGTTGGAGACCAGCCTGGGCTACAAGTGAGCTCAAGGCCAGCCTGAATGGCACAGCAAGACCTTGTCTCAAAAAGACAAGGGCCAGGGATTTAGCTCAGTGGCGTAAGCGCCTGCCCGGCAAGCGCAAGGTCGTGAGTTCAATCCCTGGTGCCGTAAAAAACAAACAAAACTCAAAGCCTTACACACTAAGTAGATGGAACTGTATCGCATGCAAACTACATATAACTCTGAAATTCTTAGCTTAGACATGGCCCGTAACTCTTCACTTTTCTTGTAATAAAACCTAAACGTACTTTTGAATTACTAAGATACAGAAACTTTAACCACATTAAAAAAGAATTACTGACATGATATGACATGGATAAACATTGAATTTCCTATGCTGAGTGAAATAAGCCAGTTACAAAAGATCATGTAACATATAATCAGTTTAGATGAAATATACAGATGAAGAAATATCTATAGAAATAAAATACATCTGTAATTGGGAAGTTGGGAGTGGAAGGGAAAAATGGTAGTGACTAATGGGGGAACTAAGGAAGGAAAAATGGGGTGACAAATGAGTACTTCTTTTGGGAGGTGATAAATATATGGTGAGTTATGTCTCAGTTTTTAAAACTACCATGTTACAATACTTCTTAAAGGGGTGGCTGAGTCTACCCAGGCTGAGCAAAACCCTGTCCTGGGGCAGGAAGATCACTGTGAGTTTGAGGTCAACCTGGGCTACATAGTGAGTCCAAGCCAGCTTAAACTGCATAGTGAGACCTTGTCTCAAAAACAAAAACAACCACCACCCCCCAAAACAAAAAACAAACACCCCTGCCCTCGACCCCCCCCACAAAATCATAACACAAAATGTCCTATTTATATACTTTACAATGTCCACAAGAGAAACATCTTGAACACAAGAATATATTCTATGAATGTAATTTTGTGATTACAAAATTACCTGGATCTGTCAGTAGACTAAAACATGTAAATGAAAAAACAAAAACAAAAACAAGTAAATTTATCAATGAAAGCTCATTATCTGAAATGAGTGCTATTCTTATTACAACAAAATTACAAAGACTGTCCTTGTAATTTCCTCCTGAGTGCTGGGATTAGAGGCATGCGCCACCAGTCCTGTCGTATCATTTTCTTTTTAAGGAAACATTTATTTATTCCTAGAGCTAGTCTTTAATGCATTGTTAAAAATCAATGTTCTCCTCCTTCCCCACTACTGGGGATCAAACCTCTGGGACATTGTTCATGGCAGGCAAGTCCTCTACCACTGAGCTACATTCCCAGTTTGGTTCTTGATAGGTTTTTAGGTTTTGCAGTTGGGTGCCTTTATGATTGAATCTTTGGAACAGATAGCACATTGTAAGAATTACTTGACTGGAGCTACAACTGGATAAGGAGGGTAGAGGAAAATGGCAAGCAAGATTGGGTCTGAAGGAAGAGTGGAGCCATAGTGTCCAAAGTAATAAAATTGATAACACAGACTAGCCATCACCAGAAAATGTTTGTTTGGGATTCCCTGAGCTTATGTTTTTATTAACTACTTTGTAGTAGTAACATTTGCATTTATGTCTTAATGTGTACAGAATTGTTGGGGACAATGTGGCTTTATTTTCCCCTTTAATGGACAACTTTCACATTTGAGAACATGTAGGCACAATGCTTTCAATTGAGACATGTGAGCAATAATGGCTTTGAACTTTGCTTAATATATTACCTTTTTTTAATACTTATTTTTGGGGAACTCACTTCCAATTTATGGTGTATATGTGTATATATTATAAGGGAGACTAAAGTAATTTATTAGTAAATAGCAAGTAATATATACATATATTTTTTAAGTAATATATTTTCAGTGGGTGTTGGAGGTGTTTTGTGTACCCTGAAGCTTTTTAATTTTGTCATAAAAGTTACATTTAACAGGTAAAGTTCATATACCTACATATGAAACAAGAACTGTGTCCCAGATTTTTGAGAGCTAATCTCTACAGATGGAGGAGTGCCTCTGAGCTACATCCTCAGTCCTTTTTTTAATATTTTATTTTGAGACGGAGTCTTGCTAAGTTGTCAAGACTGTCCTTGTAATTTCCTACCTCAGCTTCCCAAGTATCTGGGATTTAGGCATTGTATTGCTTCTTCTTAAATGATATTATATGGAGCCCAGAGGTTCCAAGAACACGATTAGGCTAGGAGTTGATCTTTAATCCTCCTGCCTCAGACTCCCAAGAGTGCTGGGATTACAGGAGTGCACCACCACAGCTGGCCTTTTGATCTGGTTTTCTAAAAATAAGTATTTAAATAATCAGAAGTTACAGAAAAACATTAGGAAAGATAACTCTTTCTTACAGGCTTTTTTCCTGTATGTATTGTGATACCCTAAGATGAAATCACACATACTACTGTGTATGTGGCTACTTAAGACCCAGACACATCTTCATTCACCAGTTTTAGTAATGTTATACTCCATGTACATGCATATATATGAGACAATATGTAAGTATAAAAGTCAGAGGGATATTTATGTTCTCCACCATTTTTCAGGTTGCTGGACTACCCAACAAATAAATTGTATCTAATAGTGTAAGAACCATACAAAACAAGACAGTATTTCCCAAAGTGACTTTAAAAACCTTTAGTTCAGCCGGGAATGGTGGCGCACTCCTGTAATCTTAGCACTCAGGAGGCTGAGGCAGGAGGATCGTGAAAAGTTCGAGACCAACCTGGGCTACAAAGTGAGCTCAAAGCCATCCCGAACCGCATAGCAAGATCCTGTTTCAAAAAACCCCAAAAACCCAAAAACCCAAAAACAAAAAAACAAACAAACAAAAACCCTTTTGTTCAATGATTCAAATGACAAACATTGATGACCTAACCACAGCAATGATACTAAAAACTGAGAACAAAGTTTTGTCCTTTTATTTCTTCTTTGTAAGAGTACTTTATCTATGACTTGTACTCTGAATAATACTTTGGTCATTCTTTTAAGATAATATACAATGTATTAATCACTGTTATCCTGTAATTATTTTGTTACAAAATTTTTTTTTCATAGAAAGGTAGTTTTTATATTTACATATGCATATTTGCATTACATTAAAATAAAAATGTCACACTAAAAGCAGACTTTGAAAAAGATGACAGTAACACATAATGTTTCTATGTTGCCCTCTACAGCATTTATCAAAGTAACCTCTTTTTTTTTTTTGGTACCAGGGATTGAACTCACGACCTAGCACTTACCATGCAAGTGCTTTAACTGCTGAGCTAAATCCCTGGTCCCAAAGTAACCTTTTTACAGGAACCAAAAAAGGAAACATAATCATCATATGCAACAAGAGAATAGCCACAACTCAACTGGCACTGGCAAAGGGTTGAGAAAAAATTAAATCCATACTAAAGTACAGGAAAAAACTAAATTTCAATTCCTCTCAAGTCCACATATTTTGCAGGTTTATGGTAACTAGAAGAGGTGGGAAAGAAGAGTCACTTGCCCCATTAAACTGACTTTTTTTAGGCGTAGGAGGTAAAACGCACAGAACTGCCTAAATCAGAAGAAAGCCACCTCTGCATGGACCTGTAGATGGGATTCCTTGGAAAGAGTATCCATCAAGTACAATGAAAGTTCAGAGAAAACTTCACCTCTCCAATTTGTCACTCTCCTTCAAATATATATTTTTCACACTTCCCTGAACTCTGATTATAAACCAACCAAATTTTAAGAGCACAGTTAAAATACAGTTCAGGAGAATAAGTAGAATCAGACAGGATTTAACCACATTGCCTGTCTGCCTGCCTGCCCGCCCGTAAAAATGCCCAGTAGAATGACATTAATCAAAATATGCAGAAAGGTCCCATGAAGAGCCTATACAAAGACCAAATGAGTATACACTAAAACATAAATAGGTGAAGGAAACACTTTGAAAGAATTCTCAAGAAACCAAGAAAATTCTGTTTTCAAAGTAATGAAAACAAACTGAACAAAACTGAAAAAAACAGTGCACAAGTATGGGGCAGGAACTGGAAAAAATAAAGAGTAACTCAAGAGAAAAGATGGTATCACTGAAAAAATTACAAGCACATTAGAAGTAACAACTGAATCAACACTACTTACTGCAATGTCAGTCGTAAGGCATAGGACAGTGAAATATCACAAAGCATACAGAACAAAAGGACAAAAATAAAAGCACTTAGAAAATGTCAGATAAGCCGGGTGTGGTGGCTCACACCTGTAATCCCAGCACTCAGGAGGCTGAGACAGGCGGATCATTGTGAGTTCGAGACCAGCCTGGTCTACAAAGTGAGCTCAAGGCCAGCCTGAAGGGCATAGTGAGACCCTGTCTTAAAAACACCAGGGCCGGGGATCTAGCTCAGTGGTCCTAAGTGCCTGCCTGGCAAGCACAAGGTCGTGAGTTCAATCCCCGGTGCCACAAAAAAAAAAAAAAGAAAATGTCAGATAATCAAAGGTGAAGGAAATATGCAAAACTGGAGGTCCTGAAAACCAAATCAAACTAGACCAAACCAAACCAGAAAGACACAAAAGGAACAAACTACCAAGAAATAAAGGAGGACCTGAATCTTCAGATGGAAATGGGTTCATTGTGTACCAGAAAATAGTACTACAGAGGTACCGTGGTTCACGAAGTTCATTTGTTCCACAATTCTGAAAAAGATGAGCATGGTCTTGTTGGTCACCAGATACAGGGTTTGTAAACAAAAACGAAATTCTGCCAAATGCTTGTTTCCGAACCAACCAGTTCACAAACAAATGTGTTCATGAACCAAGGTACCACTGTTGTAAAGAACTAATAAATCTGTATCTTCATCTTAGAAGCTGATGATTTTTATGCATCAAAAATTCTGAAAGAATCCAAGCAGAAGCACATTACTTACAAAACAAAAATTAGTTGACACTATATTTCAATAATAAAACTACATGCCAGCAGACAATGGAATAATGTCTTGCGCTAAGAGAAAAAAAAGACTCAAAGTTTTTCAAGTCAGTATGTCATTCATGAGTAGCATTATTAGGAGGACATTCTTAAGTATTTAAGAACTAAAAGACTGAATGAAGCATCCATAACCTGGATGAAAAGCAACTACAAAAGTGAATTATATAGCCAGGCTTGGTGATGCATGCCTGTAATCCCACCACTTGGGAGGCTGAGGCAGGAGGATCACTGTAAATTCAAGATCAGCCTGGGCTACAGAGTAAGGCCAGTCTAAACTGCACAGTGAGTCCCTGTCTCAACAAAAGTCAGTTATAAAAAAAATTAAAATAAGCTTGCAAATAGAACAGCTATCAGCACTTTGAAGAGCACAAAATGCACTGAATCCAGCTAAATTCAGCTGCTAAAGAGCTGATCAATAACCATTCTGAGGGCCAGGGATTTAGCTCAGTGGCCTAAACACCTGCCTGACAAGCATGAGGTCGTGAGTTTGATCCCCGGTGCCACAAAACAAAACAAAACACACCATTCTGATTACCAAGTGTTTATTTTGATAACTATTTTTTGTGCCAAAACCTAACCTGAACAACTGACACAGCAAATTTTAATTTACTCAAAATATACTCTAAATTTTCATGTTTTATTTTATATAAGCTATCACTGGTAACTGTTACACCATGGATATACAAATGCATATGTAGTACAGTGTCCTCGTTTAATATTTAATTCACTGAACATTTACTATATAACAAAGTTGGTAGGAGACAACAAACTAAGAGAGAAATTAATTCTTTCCTGGAGCTTTGACTAATTTCCCCAACAAGATAAGGTGCTCTTAAAATATTGTAATTCCATATCCCTTAGCAAGTCTGGACTTTCTGGTTTAACATCCCAGGTAATTCTAATAAAGAACCAGGCTTAGAGACTACAGGTCAGCTATAGTAGCATGATACCTTACAAATCTTTTCAAGTCTCCTAAACCCTCAAAGGCAGATTAACATGTAGAAATGCACAGTATTTTATTCTAAGTGTTTTTAAAAAAGTAGTGGCAGTATAGTAGGAATAGAACTTTGTTGCAAATGTCAGATTCTAGATTGTGTCACTGCTTTAATTTCTTAATTTTTAAATATCTTTAAATACAGAGTACCAGCAAAATGTACTTGTGAAAACAGTAGCTCAAGACACTGACAGTTTGAAAATCACTATCCTGCTATACTGGGCAAATCTATACTATAAACCTGTTTCATAGTAATTGGGGGGGGGTAGGTGGAGACTGGGGAAAAAACCCAAGGGCATACTACTGCTGAGCTATATTCTCAGCCCCCTCGCCCTTTTTTAAGAGTCAGGGTTTTAACTAAGTTGTCTAGGCAAGACTTGAGATCCTTCTGCCTCAGTCTCCCAAAGGGTGGAATCACAAATGTGCACCACCACATCCTGCTCACAGTACATATTAACCAAATGTTAAAGTATATGTTATCTACGAAGAGTCACGTTATTCTTGAAGCAAAATGAAAAGCGAACATGGTATACTCACTGGTACTCCCCATTGGCTACATGTACTAAAAACATTTTATTAGCATCTGGTAATTAAACGCCTTCCCTTAAAGAAGCTTAGGTTATTTCTGTAATGTCCTACAGAAGAATGTGATTATAAAGAGAAAAATAAAAAAATTCTGACAATGATAATCTACAATACAGCTTCATAACTATGATATATGACCCAACTTGTAAATGTTCCTAAAAACATGCAATGTGATGAGAATAGTGAATGATTAAATTTTAAAAATTTACTACAGTAAAAGACATGCTTTCAATGTCCCCTCAAAATACATGCTCCCATACTTCAACCCTACTATTCCACAGTTCTCACCATTTTCTAAAGCAGTTCTGCAAGGCCCCCTTTGTATCTTTAGCTGACCTGATGTCCTGAATTGATTCAAAATGTTTTCCTTTCATGGTCATTTTGACTCTGGGTTAAGAACCAGAAGATGCACAAAGTAAGGGGGGAAATTCTGAAGGGGATCAATGGCAGTGTCTTTTACTGTTATTGTTATTTAAACACACACCAATTTTTTTTAATCAGCCCTTGTATACAGTTATTATCTGCCATATGATCCAGCAATGACATTCAAGGGAACTTACCACAAAGAAATGAAAAGTTCACATTAAAAAAAAAAAATCTACACGTGAGTATCATAGCAACTGTACTACTAACACAGCTCAAATTCAGAAACAATCCTCATATGGTTAAACCGTGACATAACTAAAGCACAGAATACTACTTATCATTAAAACAAGAATGCAGTTCATTGTGTGTGGAGGGAATGCTGGAAATGAAGGCCGAGCCCCAGTCGTGAAACACACTGTCTACCACATTCACATCCAATCCCAGGCACACTGTTAATATGTTAACTGTATGGACAGTTCTCAAATGAATTATGCTCAGTGAAAACAGTCCATTTTAAAAATTAGCACTGTGTGATTCCATTTATAATATTCTTGAAAAGACAAAATTATAAAGACCAAGAACAGATGTCTAGATAGGAAAAGGTGAAAGGCTGTGACACAGCTGTGGCAGTGAAGTAGAACAGGAGACTCTTGCCTGGGAATGGTCACAGTAACTTATGGAATGAAACTGCGTGGAACTACATACATATCCTGGCACACAGAATCTATTTACACTAGCAAACGCTGAAGAGCGTCTGTTTCTTGGCTGTGATAAAATACTGTGGTTACTTATGTAAGATGCAACCACTATGGCAAACCGGATAAACACGTTTACCGTACCTCTCTACATTGTGTTCTACAACTGCAAGCAAATCTACAACTAAGTTTTTAAAGAAAAATATTAACCAGAGAAGGACGACTAAAGTTTAAACCCAAGTGTGACTGTCCCTTTTCCTCTCCTGCTTATTAATAAGCACAGGTGGTATGATTTTTGCTGTCACTGCTCACTAGAGACATTCTTATTGTGAGTGCTCTTTTGTCACTGTGCCTTACTATTCTTGCTAACACTGCTTAATCTCTCTCTACTAATTAACACTTAATCATTACTATTAATTGGCCCAACTTTCATGGTTTCTCTTTCCACCTCCATGACTTCAGTCAGCACCAAAATGTAACTCATCTGGCCCCTAGCTACAAAATCCACCAATCAATGAACTCCCCACCAACTGTTGTTATTCCTAAATTTTTCTTTTACTTCTGGATGTGATGCCATTTCAGAAGTCCTTACTCAAATGTGAAAACTGTCAAACACTAAAGACATTCTGCATTAAGACATACCATACTGTAAAGTCAGGAGTGGTGGCACACACCTGTAATCTCAGCACTCCTGGAGGCTGAGGCAGACGATCACTGTGAGTTCAAGTCCAGCTTGCACTGCACAGTGAGGCCCTGCCTCAACAATACCACCACCACACTGTAAAATTCCCATATCTAATTGATTAGTACAAACATGAGTTAAAATTTAAAAAAATTACTAGCTAGGAAAGGATTTTGTCTTGCCCATTAAGTAGGATCATATTTCACCTCCTAAATCTCACTTGATTACCTCCTTCAACAAAATCACCAGGCTTGTGTATAAAGTCAAAATTAAGGCTAGACAAAAATATTAAGTACTTTATAATTAAACAACTTCGGTATAGAGAAAATAATCAAGTCACTTGAACACAGCAAATGTGACAGAGTAATATACTATAGTATTGTGTATACTGTAGGGCTTTGGGTATACATTCAAGTAAGAAACTCCTTTTACTCATTAACAGGAAAAAGAGGGCTGTAAAAATTTTGACCATGATGTAACAGTTTGCATCAACTTCTACATGCTAGGAAATACAGACTTTGTTAAGACATTCAGAGTAAAAAGATTTTACAAAATACAGAAAATACAGAAAAAAATAAGAATTTTTGGTTCTTTTGGAGACAGCGCCTCTTTATGTAGTTCAGGCTGGTTTCAAACTTGGATCGCTGAAAAGAAATGTTTTTGGTACGGGGGACTGAACTCACGACCTCAAGCTTGCCAGGCAGGCGCTTGCGCCACTGAGCTAAATATCCCCAGCCCTTGTCTTTTGAGAGACAAGGTCTCAGCTATGCCATTCAGGCTGGCCTTGAGCTCACTTTGTAGCCCAAGGCTGCTCTCCAACTCCCAACAACCCTCCTCAGTCTCCCCAGTGCTGGGATTACAGGCGTGCGCCACCAGGCCCGGCTGAAAAGAAATTTTAAATGAACCCAAGTTAGTTACTAAATGGAAGACCACACTGTTTAACAGTTCGATCTCCTTAAACCATGGTTATTACTTTCTCCAGATATCGATGTACTATTTATGTAATATCTGATACTTGGTTATACGACCATCAAATGTAATCATTTAACCTCTTCGAATAAAGCATAAAATGAAATGGCTAAATACTGTCAACAGTATTAACTATTGCTATCTATCTCCTAAATGTATTTCCCTGATGTTCAAATTAAAAAACTATCAACCATGACGTTATTTACCCTTCAGGACCAACCTTTTAATTTGTACACTAAACCTCTTGACAATGTAACTTCATTAACCATTGCTTTATTCTCTATTTTATAGCCATTAGTCCAGTAATGAATTTGGAATTCACTGTCATTGCCTTCCCATTTCTTTTTTTTTTCTTGTACTGGTGATCGAACTCAACCTCACACTTGATAAGCAGACACTTGTGCCACTGGGCTCTAAAATTCCACTTTAATCATCCTTCATTCCCTAGCCTGCATACTGCTCTCACCAAGGCCAAGAATGCCGTTTGTGGCAGATTTAGACACAGAAAGCACTCAAGCATTCTCAAAAAGGCCTTTTTTTCCTTCAGTTGGCTTCAGAAGACATTCTCTAGGTTTTCTTCCTACTCTGCTGGCCACTCCTTAAGCTCCTTTGCTAGTCTCTTCTTCTAGCCCTTGTTTCCAAACAACAGTCACAGATTAATCCTCAGCCTCCACTTTTTCTCTGTGTACAGTAGGTGTAGTCAAATATCCTACTTGTCAAATCTGGTCACACCCATTCACTTACATACTGTTATGGCTACTTTCATTGCTTTAAATTTCATCTACAGGTTAATGACTCAAGTCCAAATCTCTACCTTAAACTTTAGACTCTACTTATTCAACTGCCTACTCACTATCTCAATTTGGTTTCTAATCAGAATCTCGGATGTAAGACAACCCCAAAAAAATCATCCCCAAACTAGCCTCATACCTCAAACCTTTTTGTTTTGTATTCTTCCTTGCAATAAATGTCAATTCCAGCTTACAACTGCTTGAGCTAAAGAAAAATGTTGGAGTCATCCTTAATGTCTTGTTCATCACCTGATTCTTCCAGAATCACACTACTTCTACTGTAACTGACAGATCTGTTTGTGCACCCTCCATCTGCCCGAGTTCCTGGAATGGACAGTTTTAAGCCATATGTCCCCAGGGAATGCCTACTTTGCTAGGAAGGACAAATTAGTTCCACCTGCTAGCTCACAGCACCTGATGCTGTGATCATGTACTGAGAGCCATTCCCAAGCCTCCAATCTCACACCCACCACGCTTCATGTCACCCCACCTAAGCCCATCCCACTATCCCCTCCACCTGATCCATAAACGACATAGCTCAATAAACTGACTTGGGACTCTCGTTTGGAGTTATAACCAGGAGATTCTGCCTGAAACCCTAAACTCAGGCTGGTGCTGTGTGTTCTTTTATGTGGCCACAATGCTTTATCTAACAGTTATCACCCTAATCCAAGTTCTGGCTACACAGTGAGTTAGTTCAAGGCCAGTTGAACTACACAATGAGACCCTGTCTTAAGAACAAAACAAGCTGGGCGTGGTGGCTCACACTTGTAATCCCAGCACTCGGGAGGCTGAGACAGGAGGATGGTTTTGAGTTCAAGACCAGCCTGGGCTACAAAGTGAGCTCAAGGCCAGCCTGAACAGCATAGTGAGACCCTGTCTCAAAAACACAAGGGCTGGAGATCTAGCTCAGTGGCTTATTCGCCTGCCTGGCAAGTGCAAAGTCGTGAGTTCAATCCCCGGTGCTGCAAAAAACAAAACACAGCACAACGCAATACCATACTCTCACCCAAAGACTGCAAGAAGTTTACCTTCTCTGCCCAGAACACGTTTCCCTCATCTCTATAAACACAATGCTTAACTTCCTCCTTCCTATATAAAATAGCAACTCTTACTTCCCAAGCATATCCTATTTTTCTTACTCGGCTTAATTTTTCTTCAAGGCAGCACTTACCTCCTACTTTTTTATAGCATCATGTACAGTGTGGTACCTTGGTTCATCAACTTAATTCTTTCCATGATTTGGGTCACAAACCAAACTGGGCAAGAAATGAATCAAATTCAGTAGTTCAAAAGTTCAGTGTTGACCTTATATATGGAGAAATGTGATGCGGTTCTTGTCCAATTTGGTATGTGATCAGAATCGTGGTTACATAAAATTTTTAACACTTTATTTTACTGCTATGCATAACTTAAAATTATATAGGAAGACATCAAACAGAGGCAGATCTACTATGCTGGTTTCCCACATAAGCAAAATTAAGCTCAGTTGATTTCAGGTGGACAACTGGACATAAGTTATATTGTTTTGAACTTTCGCTACATAGACAGTTCAAATAAGGTAACTGCTGAATTCTAGCAAACCAATGGCTTTCTTCTGCTGCTTTTGCCTTTCCCATCAGACACTTCTGGTGAGTCCCCAATCTGTGGTCCGGTCTTTAAATTGCTGTTTGCTCAAACAAGCTCCTTAAAACTTTAATGTGCCAATCATTTAACATACTATTAAGAACAAGTGCGGTGCTGGGGATTTAGCGCAACGGCTCCAGCACTTGGCTAGTTAAGTTCAAGGTCGTGAGTTTGATCTGCGGTACTAAAACAAAAACACGTACACATTCAATGGAACAGAACACAGCATCCAAAAATAATCAACTGGTAACTATAGTCAACTCATCTTTAACAAGGGCATCAAGAACACATGACAGGACCAGGGATATACCTTAGTGGCACAGTGCCTGCTGGGCAAATGAGAAGTCATGAGTTTGATGTCCGGTACAAAAAACAAAAAAACAAAAACAAAACACGAAACAACAACATAAAAAGAAACACATGACAAGAATGAAAACACTTCCAATAAATGGTTTAGGGAAAACCGAACATAAATTGGATACTTGTCTTGCACCACATACAAAAAACCTAAATAATAGATTAAAAACTTCAATGCAAGATTTGAAATTGTGAAGCGCCTAAAGAAAATATAGGATGCCAGGGATCTAGCTCAGCGGCCTAAGCACCTGCCTGGCAAGCGCAAGGTCATGAGTTCAATCCCTGGTGCTGCAAAAAAAAAAAAAAAAAAAGGAAGAAAATATAGGATGATCTTCTGACACTGACCTTGACATTGTGGTTTTGACATTCAAAGAAGAAATGAATGAGACTGTATTAAAATAAAAAGGTTCTGTGCAACAAAGGAAACAAAATGAAAAGACATCCTATGAAATGAGAAAAAATATTTTCAAACCAAGTTATCTGGCAACGTAGCAATATCCAAAACATACAAGTAGTTCATCAACTCAATAGCAAATGAAAGAACAAACAAATGGCAAAGGACTTGAAGAGCCGTTTTTCAAACAAGACACACAGCTAGGCACAGTGGCGCACACCTGTAATTCCAGCACTCGGAAGGCTGACACAGGAGGAGCAAGAGGATCCCTGAGAGTTCGAGGTCAGTCTGGGCTAGGATGTGAGTTCAAAGCCAGCCCGAACTGCACAGTGAAACCCTGTCTTGAAAGGACAAAAAAACAGTAGCGCTATAATGCAGTGGCAGGGTACTAGCCTAGCATGCCTGAGGTCCTGGGTTTAAGCCCTAGCACAAAAAATAAATAAATAAATAAATACACACACACACACACACACACACACACACACACACACACACAAATGGCTAGGAGGTATATGAAAAGAAGTTTGGCATCACTAACCATTATAAACTACACGTCAAAACCACAAAGCTAAGAGGCAAGTGTTGGTGAGTGTGTGAAGGAGAACCTTTCATCTGCTGTTGAAAATGTAAATTGTAGGGCTGGGGATCTAGCTCAGTGGCCTAAGTGCCTGCCTGGCAAGCACAAGGTCCTGAGTTCAATCCCTGGTGCCGCAAAAAAAAAAAAAAAAAAAAAAAAAAGTAAATTGAAGTAGTCACCAAGGAAAAGAGAATGGAAGTGCCTCAAAAAGTAAAACTACACAGCCAGGCAAGGTGGCACATGCCTGTAATCCCAGCATTTAGGAGGCTGAGACAGGAAGATTACTGGGAGTTCGAGGTCAGCTTGGGCTCCATAGTGAACTTGAGTTCAGCCTGAACTACATAGTGAGACCTTGTCTGCAACAACACAAAACAAAATGGAAAAAACAAACAAAACAACAACAAACTCAAAACCATACAATCTACTAACCTCACAAAAAGGAAACCTAAATCACTCTTTGGTATCTCACTCCATGTTCACTATCAATATTATTCACTATAGCCAAGATACAGACACAACGAAGTGTTCACAGGTCAAGCAGATAATGTAGGGCACATGTATATACAGAATGTTGTTCAGCCACAAAAAGGGAGGTTCTGCCAGGCATGGTGGCACATGCCTATAATGCCAGCACGGGGGAGGGGGGGGAGACACGACTGAATCTGCAATCCCCCATACACTTTTTTCTTGTTATTATTCTCAGAATACCTTGTAACAACTATTTGTAGGGCATTTATACTGTATTAGGTAAGTAAACTAGAGATGGTTTGAAGCACAGGGGAGAATGGGTAAGTTATATGCAAACGCACGCCCATTTATTTAAGTAAGGGACTGAACACAGGCAGGCATAGGTATCTGAGAAGGTAATGGAACACATCCTCAACAGTCTGTATTTCTCCAGGCTTTAAGGGCCCATGTTTCCTTAATCAAAGATTCAAATTCTAGCTTTAAATATATTTAACTATGTTTTAGAGTTTTAATTTAATGTCTATCCCAGACATATTATCACTTATCATATTGTGGGATTTGATTTTTGGTTCAATTCTATTACATGTCATCAAGTCATCAAACAGTGGTTGGGAAATTTTCATGTGAATCATCAACATGACTTTTGGGAGCAAAATATGAATGTGCAGACATCTAGGGCCTATTATCCAGAGATTCTCATTCAATTGTTCCTGAGTGGGACAAAGTGACAATCCTAATACCTCAAATAATTTTATTTATTTATTTATTTTTTTTGCGGCACCAGGGATTGAACTCATGACCTCATGCTTGCCAGGCAGGCGCTTAGGCCACTGAGCTAAATCCCCAGCCCTTGTCTTTTTGAGATAGGGTCTCACTATGCCGTTCAGGCTGGCCTTGAGCTCACTTCGTAGCCCAGGCTGGTCTCGAACTCACAACGATCCTCCTGTCTCAGCCTCCCGAGTGCTGGGATTACAGGCGTGAGCCACCATGCCCGGCCCTCAAATAATTTTAAAGCAAGCAGCCTATGCACCAAATTTGGAAAAACAATGGCATATTTCTAATCATGCAAAAAGGGGGGGAGGGGAGAACAAACAAAGCCAAGATGTTCCCCTGAAACTGAATGAACTAAAGTGTTATTATGCTAGAAACCTAAGACAAGATCACCAGCAGTCTGTTTTATAATACAGACTCAATTTTGCAGTGAACTGAACACAGCGCCTCACACATACTAAGCAGGTCTTCTACCACTAAGCTAAATCCCCATTCATCTTAAAATTCCGAGACAGGGGTCTAGTTAAATTGCCTGGTTACCCTCAAGTTTGAAATCCTCCTGCATCCATCTCCTGAGCAGCCTCCATTACAGGTGTGCCATCCTCTCTGGCTATATTCACTCTTTATTACACACACACTCCTACTGACCCTAAGTGACTGCATTAGATTATTTATTTATTTACTGGTGCTGGGACTCAAACTCAGGATCTTGTACTTGCCAAGCAGGCAATGGCCACTGAGCTACATCCCCAGCCCTACACTAGATTTAATTTCTAAGATAAAATATGTAAGTCCTCAGTGAGAAAAGATTCAAAAGAAACCAAAACTCTGACCAGTCCGTTCCTGCTCTGAATGAGAAAAAAGTTAACTAGTAGTACATTATGTCCTTCTGATTGATTATTCTATTTCAATAAATCTAATGCTGCTGCTGTCTAATAATTATCACTAGTCACAGATTTTATGTATCATCTTAAAAGTTCCTTACTGATGGACTGTATCAGATTGCCAGTAAGACAGACTAGACTGCAAAGCAGGAATGTGTCTGAAATGCTCAAGTATCTGCAAGATCAGTGTGGCTAAAAGCAAGTGTAACGCGTAACACAGAGACAGGTCAATTGAGGTAACAATGAGGAAATAGCAAACAGCATATGGCTTTGAAGGGTGACCGGAAGGATGTCTGAGAGGGTTCTGGACAGAGGAGTAACTTGACTGGATTGCAGCCTACATGGACCAAAGAGCTGAAGGGCAGAAAAACCAACCAAGATGTGTTAGGAAGGAGCCAACTGCAAGGCTCTAGTTTCTATTTAAGAAAATGTAGAAACTAGTAAAAGGTTTGGGAGAGGAAAACAAGCAGCTCAGTTTTAGATATTACAATACGTGAAATCACCTGAAATAAACCACTATGTGTGGTAACAAATGTACCTACTAATCCCTAGGCTGGTACTGGAAGGTTCTAGGAAGTAACTTTTTAACTGAAGCCTGAAAAAGCAGGAAGAAATTAATAGATAAAGGAGGGTGGGAGCAGAGGGTCTTCTAGGAGAAATAGTTATGTATGAGATGCCCAAGATAGGACATTTTTTGAAGAACTGAAACATGAAAACATGTAGCTAGGTATTCCTAGAAATGTTTGTACTTTCTCTTCAGAGTAATGGAGAGCACCTGAAAGTCTTTAACATAAAGAATGAGCACATGTGTGTATTTTTCTTTTAGGGTGAGTTTACAGGGGACTCAGGGCCTTCACACTGACTCACACATTCTCTTTTTTGAGACACGAATCTTGCTAAGTTGTCCAGTCTGGGGTCAAACTTGTGATCCTCATGCCTCAGTCTCCTAGACCTGCAGGAATTACAGGTCTGCACTACCTAACTAAATGTGTTTTTCATAAAAGATGATTCTGGCTACACTGCAGAGAATGAACTGCTGGGAGGAAATACAGTTTAAATCAGGCCAAAGGCAGTTATCACCAAAACTAGAGAAAGTGAACAAATGAGCTATTTCAGAAGGGTGTAGGAGGCTACATGGATACAAGAGAGGAGGCGGATAATGACATAAGGTCAAAAACTAAGCAAAACAAGTGAAACCAAAATAGGAAGAACGAGTAAGTTTCACCAAATCTCAGCCCTTCTTCCTTCCATTCCACAGCCACAGAATCCTACCACTTTACAAATATTTATTCATTCTAGCTATCTGCACTTTCAAAAATTCACTTCCAAAAATAATCAAATTTAGGTATTTACACTCTATATACTCTAAGTGTGAAAATAATTGTTCAATCTGAAAGGTTGGTAAAAATTAGAAAAAACCCACTTAAAATACAAATACACAAGAACTTCTGAACAATGAAATTAGCATTTTTTATTTTTATATATGTAAACTCATCAGAAAAAAATTATTATTTAAATAAATGGTTAATACCTAGTATTTCAAGGGTCACAAATGAATAGTTCCTAACTTAAAACAGAAAATGCACACTGTTTTTGGAAGGCAAGACAAACTGGAAGCTGTACTGACCAGGTTAGAAACTATTTTACAGAAACAAAGCTGATTTTTAAAAAAGTATACAGTGTAAAAGTATATAGAGTAAAACTATATAAAGAACTACTATTTACAATGGTCTTGAAATTTCTCAACCTTATTTCTAAATTTAAACTTAGTCCAAAGATAAACTATTTGGCTGTTCTACCTTTCTCCACATACTGATAAAAACACTAAATGACCCACTGGCAGCCAATTCAGTATTCCAAAGGTCTCGATCGATGCAAACAAAAGGAGCAAGAAATACAATTCTATATACCCCTGGAAGAAACAGTTTAAGTTATCACAGGTTATCAGGGTATGCAACAATTATCTGAAAGCAGAAATAAATGCACTAAATTCAGAAATTTTTCTAATACAGCTCTCAAGTCATTTATTTGGACAAGACCTAGGGAATCAGCAAATTCAGCCTTGCTATTTAGTAAGATTAAAAAAAAAAAAAGTGACCAAGAGGTAAGATTTGTTCACAGTCAAAATGTTAATAACCAGCAAAACAAAACAAAACAAAAAAAAACCAACCCAAAAAACAAAAAACAAAACAAAACAACAAAAATCCAGATCAAAACAGCCCCAGTACTCTTTCCACTTGACATTACCGCACTTTATTTTTTACTTTTGGAACTGGGGATCAAACTCATGACCTCGCACTTGCCACGCAGGCACTTGCGCCACTGAGCTAAATCCCCGGCCCTACATTACTGCACTTTAAGTCTTGTTATAAAGTTAATAATAATCAGCACACAATTCTAAGACACATAGTTTCTAGCCAAATCTGAAAAGGAAGTTTCTCACAATCATTAGAATTCAGTCAGTATACTATTCAAAGAAAATGAGTCAACATTCTTTTTTCTTCAGTGCTGGGGAACATACGGCCTCATACATAGTAGGCAGGAACTGAGCCACATCCCTCGTTCTTCTGTGTTTTCCTTTGAAGTTGGAGTTTTATTGGTAGTTCATGTACATTATTATGTACATTAAAGACAAAATGCTGGACTGACATGCACATTAAAAAACAAAATGCTAGGTTGGAGATGCAGCTCAGTAATAGATTGCTTGCGTAGCGCGCAGGAGGCCCTGGATTGAATCCCCAACATGGGGTGAGGGGAAGGATCCAATAAAACAAAACAGAAGCGCTCTTGGTTTCACCACTGACAACAATATGGGTGATAACATAAAAGAAAAAGAGGTGTGCTATCTGGTACATCATAAAGAAGCAGGGCTAATAAGCCAAAGTTCAAGTATCATTCTTAATCAACAAACCTGAATTTCTCTGCTTTATGATCAGTTCTGAGCCTAGAGCAAAATACCCCTAATATGATATACCATCCCAGCACCTACAAACAGTTGTTTTTAAAGCAAAAGATGGGTTCTTTAAAAGTCTTAAGAACATTAGCCGGGAGTGGTGGCTCACGCCTGTAATCCCAGCACTCTGTAATCCCAGCACTCGGGAGGCTGAGACAGGCGGATCATTGTGAGTTCAAGACCAGCCTGGGCTACAAAGTGAGCTCAAGGCCAGCCTGAATGGCATAGCAAGACCCTGTCTCAAAAACAGGGCTGGGGATCTAGCTCAGCGGTATAAGCGCCTGCCCGGCAAGCACAAGGTCGTGAGTTCAATTCCTGGTGCCGCCAAAAAAAAAAAAAGTCTTAAGAACATTGAAAAGACCTCGAAGAACAAGAAAGTTGCCAAATAATGCGATAGTTTTTAAGAAGTGAACACTGCACACCAGACAGGAACCACAAATGCATTCACCACTGAAGCATATATAATGGCACCAATTTTCAAAACACCACCCTTCACTGCAAGGAGTCTAAAAAACAGCAACTCTCAATTATGCCTCTTCAGGAAACCACTTCAAAGCCTACAGTTTATTCATTCAAACACTATGCTAATTCTTTAATCACTGAGGATGGACTTAAATACTAAAAACAAATTCAATAAAAATACTGGAAAATAAGACAGAAGACAGCTGACTTACATTGTTAATGATCAAAAAATAAGATGCAATTAAAGTGAAATTGAGATCTACCAGATGGCCCTCTGCTTTAAGTAAGAAACAAATTCAATTTCTGTAAGACTTTTAAAGACTGAGTCACTGGTCAAGCATGGTGACACCTGTCTGTAATCCCAGCACTCCCCGAGTTTGAGGCCGACCTGGGCTACATAGTGAGACCCTATGTCAGAAAAATAAACCACTAAAAATCCAAGTCACTGCTGAATTACAAAAGCTTTTATGCTTTTAATGGTTTTTTTTTTTTTTTTTTTTTTTTGCGGCACCGGGGATTGAACTCACGACCTGGCACTTGCCAGGCAGGCGCTTAGACTGCTGAGCTAGATCCCCAGCCCTGGTGTTTTTGAGACAGGGTCTCACTATGCCGTTCAGGCTGGCCTTGAGCTCACTTTGTAGCCCAGGCTGGTCTTGAACTCACAACGATCCTCCTGTCTCAGCCTCCCCGAGTGCTGGGATTACAGGCGTAAGCCACCATGCCCGGCTGGGTTTAATTTTTAAAAGTCAATAGTTTTACTGTCAAAATGTGTAAGAGCTAA
>RJWT010010654.1:0-23996 GCA_004365215.1 Cuniculus paca | reverse complement strand
TCACCTCCTCTGTAGCATCGTGGCACTATAGACATTGCAGAAACATAACTGTTCCTGTAGTCTCTCTTTTGAGGGACTCTTTTACTCAAATGGATAGACTGGTATGAAACAAACAATCAAATAAGACAGCCCATAGCTTAGATATTCTATGCCATCCTCACTAAGCTTAAAGGCAAACTAGAAATCCCTGCAGAGAAGTAGGAATCTGTCTCTGCCCTTTCTCTACTGTTTGTGCCATCATATTACATACCCCCTGGGAAAACAGGGCTATCCTGGCATTCCCTTGCAAGGAACCTTGAGGTTGTGCTAATATGCAGCATGGAAAGCAAGAAAAACCTGCTCTTGTTTAAAAATTTCTGAAAAAAAACTAACTGATTGTTTCTGTTGCACATTTTATAATATTGTTGACTGAGCAGGAGAAAAAGGAGGAACAAGAAGAAGGATTTTTCCTTAACTTTCTTCCTGTGCAGCTAGCACCCTCTCTGGCAGTGGGAATGATTATCTTTCATTTCATTTCCCTGAGCTTACAATTCGTTCTTCCATTTCCTGTAACCAATTATTTTTTAATTGTGGGGAGCCGGGTGTGGTGGTACAATTGCTGAATTAACAGCGCTCAGGAGGAGGCTAAAGCAAGAGGGTGGCAATGAGTTTGAGGCCAGCCTGGGCTAAATGGTGAGTTCAAGGCCAGTTTGAACTACAAAATGAGAACCTGCCTCAAAAAAATTTTTTGGGAGGGGGACTATTATTTTCATGACATTCTCAGTTACTTCTCATCTCCCTAGGGACATATCCTGCACAATCATGGCTTCCCTACGCCTCAGTCATATTTCTCCTACATTCCGATTACACCCTATTCTGCCCCACTTTCACATCCTCAGAAGTAATTTGGGCTCTTCCTATGGCTCCCATTCACCTTAAGCACCTTTCCATTCTGCTGTACCTATAGATAGATACAAGACTACTCAGTACTTGGCATAATTTATAACATTCCTTTCTTTGCTCTGTATCAGTCACAATCTGTAAAGCAGCAGAATGAGAAAGTTCGTATGTCTGCCTGCTTCCCCCAACTTCTGTATCTTCCTTTGGTGACTGCTGAGGGAAGAAAATAAATGGTGAAAGTAAAAGATGGTTTCTACTCAGTACGGTGTACAGCAACTCTGGGTTCAGGCTCTGTCTGTACAGCCCGTCAGACTGCAGAGCAAAATTCGAAATGGGACATTATTGCTGTGACTTAGATCTAAAATGCCCCACAAAATTCTCCTGTCAGGAGAGTTAGGGCCTTTTGAAGAGAATTGGATTGTGAAGACTGTAGCATCATCAGTGGATGAATCCATATGTAAATTTGTAATTTGATGGAATTACTGGGAGGTCATGGAGATTTGAAGATGAGTCCCAGATGAAGGTAGTGAGTGAGTCATGGGGGCTTGCGCTTGGGGACTCTGTTCTTTCTCTCTCCCTCCTTCCCTCTCTCTCTCTTTTTCCCTCCCTGCCTCCCTCTTTTCCTGGCTGGTGTGTGGTGAGCAGCCTTTTTCTGCCTCTCTGTTCTGCCTCACCATAGAGTCAGAAACAATAGAGTCAGTCAACTGCGAATTGGAACTTCTGAAATTGTAAGCCAACAAAAACTTTTCCTCCCTGTGTTTTGTCCCAGCAATGGAACACTAGCTACCACTATTGTTAATGCTCCCTCGGACACTAAAGGATAACTGAGAAGATACTTTATACATATTTTAAGTTTTTTTAATTTAATTTTAAAGAGGATACCCCAAAGGAAAATAAAACAGAATAAAACCAATCAGAACAAACCAGAGTAAGTGATACAGCACTTCACAACATTACAAAATCAACAATAGTTACCATAATGCCTTTTGTTGTCTTCAAAATAGCTGCAGGTACTTTCAGACACAGTAAAAATCAAGCAGAACAGAATAGAATAAAAACAATAAAAACAAAACAATGGATACAATAAAAGACTACTAAACAAGACAACAGTAAACTCAAAACAGCTACCATATATATCTTACTATCATTGAAATAGCTGCTCATGTCACTGGGTATAACATAATCAATCAAATCAAAAGAGAATAAAACTCAACCCAACAAAACACTAAACATTGTAGGACTTCAGAGCGAGACTATGGGGAATTGACAATTGCTATCACCCTCAGAGGGAGACCCCCCAGATGCCATGCTGTGTACCACTATCTTCTGAATAGATGATCAGACCACAGGCCCTAGACCTACACCATCAGTGAAACACCAAAGCATCACAGGCTTTCATTTGCATTTCACCTTAATAACTATCATCAAAGACTGTGTTTCTCTGGATCCGCCACTGCCTTGGGGGACGGAGTTGACACTTTTGTTGGCCAGACCACTAGCCAGAAGGACCTGGGATCTAACTGTCCCCCTGCCAGAGGGGGGTGCCACAGGGAGAGGCTTGGCTCTGGAAGTCCTGGTCCCACAGCAGCCTGCACAAGGCACTGTTTCCGGGACATCCAGATACATTATACATAAATTAACATCTAAAGATAATTTAATTTAATGACTTCTATGGCAGAAATCTGAGGTATGACATGGTATGATTTCTGATTATATCTTTCTCTGAGACTCTGGAATTTGTATTAGAGATCACTGAAAGTTTGGAAATGGCATTCAGTAAAATTAAAATTGAGTGGCTATGGTCATGTTTATTTGCCAAAGGCATGGTTGGTGATATAAAAATATGATCTATTTCATCTGGTTCTGCAGCATCTTAATAAATGCTCTGATTCACACTGTCATTCCAGTCACTTGAGATGAACTTTTTGAATTAAGGCTTTTTCCCCCAGATTCAAGTTCATTTTTTTATTATCCTTGCTACCTTCTACAAATTTATTTAGTCTGTGAAAAATCATAGGAAGAGGGTAAAGAAATTTCTTTTGCTTGATAAATTTGCATTTAGATTTGTATGGTATTAATATTCTAGTTAAAATAGGGGAAGAGGTAAAGACTTGAGTGAAAACGAGACATCAGCAAGGGTATCAAGCTAAATGATGTCTATGTAAATATTCATTGGAAGTAGAAAGAAACAGCAAAACTTTAGAAATTTGATATACCAAATGACTATAAAATTTGCTTAAAACAGAAACCTTTCATGTTAAAAGCAGGGAGTAAAAGAAGTGTTAAGAAAACAATTATCACCTGTAATCTAAATATTAACTGATTGTGTGGGAAAAATCAGGGATTTATAAACTGAATGTAAACTATAGCTTCCCCAAGGAGTGAACATGGTATGTTAACTAATTGGTTCAACCATTTATTTAAATAGTTATTTACTAAGAATATGATATGGAATAGACTGTCACTGGTATCAGTAACAAACACAAGCAATGAAACTCATGGAAAAACTAGCTAGTCAAAGGTTATGTTAAATTATACGGGTTAAATAAGCAGATATTTCCATGTATAAAATATATAATAAAAGTGGAAAATCTATCCCAGGTTAGAGGATCAACATCTCCCCCCATGTTTGATACTTATCTAAGACCTGAGGAATAAGAAATGTGGGAAAATACTCCAGGCAAATGTAGTGCTGAATACAAAAGATCTAAACCTAGAAAATGTCATGAATTTAAAAACATTTGAAAAAAAGTTTTAGTGCAACTGAATACCAGGAAAACAGTGCATAGCAACCTAAAAAGGAGAAAAAAGTCTTCCATTTTATTCTAGCATATTAGAAAATGATTGAGAAAAATACAGAGGAAAAGAAAGTTCTTTGAGTGACCACCTTCATACCTGTAAAAAATAAGACAGTATTTCAGGAACATTAAATAAGAAAGTGAGGTAATGTGAATAATCTTTGAAAAAGGTTTACTTTGTGGAGAAATTAATAGAAAATGCTGGAAAATATTCAGACCAGAGAAAGCTATTATAGGAATATAGACTGGAGATAATTGGTGTTTGGCTAGAAATTAGGAGGTGAAGCAACATTCTTTGTGAAATGACATTGGTACGATTTTCTGAGAAGGTGTATATTTTGGAGGAGGCCTGGAAAATGGATGAATAAATACATTTCTGATGGAGAAAAAGGTCTCGTAATCTGAATAACTACTTTCAAGATACCAATACACAATATATTAACTAGTGTCAATTTCCTGTTTTTTGAAATTCTGTATCATTTTTATCCTTTCTTGTTTTGTTGTTAAAATAAAAAATATCTAAAAAAAAAAAGAATAATTCTTGGCACGAGCAAGGGTTGGCTCCATTATAAAAGTGTTAAATAGCTTAAGGATAGATGCATAAGTCTAATGGGTTGGTTATTGTTGGTTTAAAGAAGGACTTTTACTGCACATTTGAAATATCACAAATGATTTTCAGAAACATCAACACTTTGTGGTTTCTGAATGGGGACAACTCTTCTTAGATATTGAGATAGGAAATGGGGCATGGCATAGACTCGCTGGGAAGTGAGGAATGGGATCCCAGCACTACTTCTCTGGACCCATGTGTAGAAGTTCTCATGGGATCCCTTGAGATTTGAATGACATAGAATGACACAGATGCCATAAAGGGCTCATTATCATGACTTTCCTCTCCATAGGCTGAGCTGTGCGCTCCAGGGTGTATTTATATCTTCCTTTTTCCTCTTTTATTCAGTCCAAGCTTACCCTGAAATGCCAGTTTCTCTCTCATTCTTCACTTTTACTTTTTCAAAGAACCTTTGTCACTGCTTTGCGGTCATTTCATTTAATTTTTTGTTTAAGACAAGAAGAATCTGAACTCTAACTACAGAAGGAAAAAGGAGCCCACAAAACATGGTAAGGTTTATTTGGCAAGTCACTTTTAAAGGAGACCGACTACCAAGTAACAACATTACTCACCAATCTGCTAAACTGTCCCTTTTTCAGTCATAAATACCATGTGAAATTTTTTCTAATACATTAAGTCCCTGAGTTATGAATGAGTTCCATTCCAATTGTTTGTGAGTCAAAATTCATTCATAAACTGACAAAGTGAATCTTATACAGTATGCCCACAAAAGTTCACAATTCAAATATTCATAAATTGGGAACTTACTGTATCCCTGTTTTTAACTATTGTGACTTGGTAAATATAAGCAGCTAAAACTGATACTTCTTCACTCTCATTCTTATTAAAAATTAACTCATTTTTCTAGCCTTAAGGTACTGAAGGAACAATGGCCTGACTTTGGTTAGACTGGTCTGAACCCTGCAGATATGTTTTTCAAAAAAAGTGTTGAATTTCAGCAAATATACACTTCCTGAATAAAGACATTGATGCAAACATACACAGATCTCTTCTTGTAATGGGAATTCAATGTAACTAATGTCTATACATTATTTCATGTTCCATACATGACTGCAGATAGTGCAGCCCATTTCTTCCTACTTCCCCCATAATTTTTCAGCCTGGAGCCTCTTTTCTTTACCAAGACATTGAGTTCTACATTGATGTGATTGAACCCACACAAAGATATTCTGAGGGCCCCTTCAAAATAACTGTGCAACATTTTAAATGATGTCACATTTGCTGGAATCTTGAGAGTATGATTATTGAGAATAATCATCATTCTCACAGTGGATGTGGTAGAAAGCTCACTTGATCAGTTTTGAACATGGCATTTATGAATCACACTAAAGAAGATCTTACAATAGTTAAATGTATGAGAGGAAAACTTAGAAGAAACATAGACAGAAGATACAACTTTTTGATTTATTAACATATAGGTAAGCAATAGAAATAAGTCACATGTGCAGAGAAAACCTAAAAATTCTTTGAATCTAAAATTTGAAAACTAAACCATGTTTTGCTAAATATATCTTCATAGAGGAGTGATCTGCACTAAAGACTGAATTGTGTTTGTTGCCTGAAATTCATTCCATTTAGTTTCCAAAAAAAAAATTTGCATTTTGTGATGAAGCCCCCATAATTTTATCATTTTATTTGTTATTTTCAAAGAATTAATTAACATGTCAATGAGTTTGGTGATTTGCATGAAGATTTCATTGGAATATTTACCCAATTTAAAAATAACAAAAAACAAGTGAATGTTTTTGTCAAAGTATAGCTGAAGTATTGAATGACACAAGCAGTTTCCATAGAAATGCAGTAGTTCTTGTAGTAACTGACCTGCAACATGGTAAAGAAACAAAATTAGTACAAATTAAAAACCATGTACTGCAACTGGAACAATTATTGAAATAGAAGACAAAGGGTATTTCTATTCATCTAGGTAATAATTTTTACTTTTAAAAACTGAGAATTTTAAAAATAAGAACTAAATTTCAACTAACTGTGTGGTGAAGGTACCCAAAATAAAATGAATATTTTAACTATATACAACCTGCTTGAAATAATCAGACTTTTTATGTTATCAAGTTATTTAACAGTAATGGACTTTTGAGTTTTAATGACAAAATATATCAGATTGTATAACAACAACAACAATAATGATAATAATATAAAATGTAAAGTGGAGCAAAGTTTGTTTTTCCCCCACAAACATTAAGGAGATCTCCTTTTTGATTAAACAAAGTAGAATATTGTTCAACAATTGCACTATTAATATAGATAGTGTAATTAGGGTATATGGACAAATGCCCCTCCACTCACCCCAGGGCCAACCCCTCTGACCTTTCTCCTAAGGCCCGCTACTTGGAGGCAGACACAAAAATAACAAAGACTCCTGGAAAATTCCAAAATTCCAAGTTAGGACTCATGTGGTGCTTGACCTACAGGTATGACCTACAATGACCTTTCTTCACCTGGAGCTCATTAAAGTTCATACATATGGACTGCATCTCATACATATAATTACAACAGAGTGAATTACAAGAAAGGACATATGCAGTAGATACAAATGGCATGACTCAGCACCATATCAATCACATCAATCATGCTCTGAAAGACCCAATGGTGGGCATCCTAGGCCTGGTGCAACATATTCTTATGCCCAACATGCTAAGGGCTTGTGCTAGACACTAGCAGAAAGAATTCACTCTGAGCATACCTTTGTTCTTTAACCTTCATCAAACTTAGCTGCTTTTGACTTATCATCTCATGCCACATCCAATTCTTTGTTGTACACAAGAACCTGGAAACCTGTCATCAAACCCCATTGCCCATAGTAAAAATACAGTCCACATGTTGAAAGTTCTAAGCTATTATCTATCTCATTATTAACATTTTATTAGATATTTGTAATATTTTTATTTGTACAATTTCTATAACTTGTTTTGTTGTGAATCATAGTCAAAAATATTGCCAGATAATCTACTAAACTTTCCTAGTCTAATTGATCCTTCTCTTAAATCATATTTGCTTATACTCTAATCTCCCACTCTTTTTTATACTTAAGGTATCACTTTCTCCTCAGCTTGTTGACTTTTCTTCTTATGATTGAAAGAAACAAAGAGAAAGTAGAGCAAGAGAGAAAGA
The DNA here is from genome assembly GCA_004365215.1 of Cuniculus paca. NCBI lineage: Eukaryota > Metazoa > Chordata > Mammalia > Rodentia > Cuniculidae > Cuniculus > Cuniculus paca. The sequence continues at coordinate 16,559 of RJWT010010654.1, read as the reverse complement.
GAAAGAAAGAAAGAAAGAAAGAAAGAAAGAAAGAAAGAAAGAAAGAAAGAAAGGAAGAAAGAAAGAAAGATAAAAAAGGATTTAAAATGAAATAATCAGAAAAGAATGTCCTCAGCTTTTCCACTTCTCTGTACTCACCTGTTTGTGTATTGCCCATACACTCTTTCTCCTCTTCTGTATTTTAGACAGTCAGTACTGTCATTAAAAGACACTTTTTCCACTTATATATCTGCACAAACATGTTGCTTTGGAAATTACTTTTTCTTTCTCATAGTGTCTTAATCCATTTGCTGTTATCCTAACAAAATAACTGAGGCCAGGTAATTTATAAAGAAGTTAATTTGCCTCTTTTCAGTTCCAGAGTCTGAAAAGCCCAAGAGCAAGGTATCAGCATCTGATCAGCATCTGGTAAGAGATTCCTTAATTCATCATGACATGGTAGTAGAGGTCACTGCATGGTAAGGAAGAACAGGCGTGCTAGGTCCAGTTCCTCTTTCTCTTTCATAACACTACTAATGCCATCATGAGGGTCTCCACCCTCAGGTCCTCATCTAATTCTAATCACCTCTCAAAGTCTCTACCCCCAAACAGCAGTAACATGGAAATTTAAGGATTAAGTGTCCAACCCATATACTTTTGGGAGACATATTCAAATCAGACCACTTGGATACTACTATGAATATTTCATATTCTAATAGCCTATAAGAATATCACTATTCCAGTAGCATATGAGAATTTTTCCCATCTTAAAGAAATGTAGAAAAATCCTCAATAGGACATCTTCTCTGTTAGATTCTCTGTTTTCCTTTGGCAGAAAACTTTTCTACAAATTAATTTTAAGCTGCCTTCAGTGTCTTCCTATTCTCTCTTGAATCTATTCCCATCAAGATTTCACTCAACCTGCCACCTTAAAGGTTATCAATGATCTCCACATTGTTCAAAGCCAGTGACAGATTCTGTACCTTAATCTTACATAAAAGAGCAGCAGCCATGAACTTAGCTGATGATGACCTCCTTTGTGAGACATCACAGGTTTCATTTGCCCTCACTTCTCCCCCTATTCCATGATCTGCTCTTTCTCATATTTTTCTTTCTGGTTTTACCATATCTGTTTGACCTTCAAAAGCTGGAAAGTTGAAACTTCATATCTCAGTTTAGAACCTCTTGCTTTTATAACACCACTTCCCTGTGATCTCATCAATGATTTTAAAAACCACCTACTCCAAAATTTTTATGTTGAACTCTTGCCTTAGAGTTGTATTTGCTTGCTTGACGTACCTGTCTGCATGTGTATGGGATTTCATAGACTAAACTAATGAATTATACTTCTTCAGTTCCAAGCATACTCTTCTACAGTATTTCTTAAGTGGCAACTTCATCCTTCCCATCCCTGAAAAGGGGAAAAAAAAAGAATTACTCACAATTAGTGCCTTTATATCTTTTCTCTTTCAGCACATTTTTAGTTCTATTTCCAAAATATAGGCAGTGTCTGAATATCTCCCTTCACATTTACTATTCTTATCCTCATGGAAGCCACAATTATCTTGGATTATTTCAATAAACTTCTGGTTCAAGGGTGGGAAACTTTAATCTGTAAAGGGTCAGACTGTAAGTTTTTAGGTATCATGAACCAGAAAGTTTTGTGTGGCAATTACTTAACTCTGCCTCACTGTGAAGGCATTGAGATTATGCAATTAAAGAACTGTGTCTATAATCTCAGTTTCATTTACCTGGGCAGGCAGTTCAGATTTGATCTTTGGACTCCAGTTTGCTAATACCTACTATACTTTGTCTTCCTGATTGTATTGTTCTTTTCTATTACATATTTTTCAACCCAGTAGCCACAGAGGTCCTTATAAAAGTCATAGTACATGATGTCTCAATTCAAAGCCTTCTGAGCTTCAGTAACAGGGAAACCTGAAATCTTCATGTGTCATACAGTTTTTAGCATATTTCCCATTTTGTCTCCTTGCAGTCCAGCCACATTGATCTTTCTGTTGGTGTTTGCTACATGGTGAAGGCTTTTGTCTTGCCTAGGTGGACAGCTTGATAGAACACAAATAACTGCAGAGCTCTCTTTCTACCTTGCTTGAGCCCCTGACCAAATGTCACATTTTCAGTGAGGCATTTTGTCCCTGAAACCTCATTCCAACATGTTCTCTCCTCTTTTTCTGTGGTATTTTTCTCACTAGAAAATTGCACTCTCATTTGCAGCAATGCTAAGAAGAGGGTTTTGTTTTCATTTTATTACTTTAAAAACAAGAATAGAAATGATACAGACTTTCAAAAAATAGTAGGAAATTAACACTAGTTATTATATTGCATATTGTTATCTTAGAAGCGTGTTTCAGATTATGAGATTTAGGCACAAAAAAGTACACTATGGTCTACTCTAGGACAATTTTAACTTTCACTTTAACCCCATGTTGAGACTAATGAAGTTTTATAGATGAACACAAGAAGGGCAAGAGATGGTCTTTGATCTAGATGCACAGAAAAGGAATAACTGCATTGCACATTAAAGCTAATCAAGGCTTTTAACATGATTTAATAATTTATTTATCACAAGTTTTTATAATTTGATGCATTTTCTTCTTGTCTCCAAAGGAAATGATTTTATTTAAAATGTTTTCGATATTATCCAACAGAGCCACTGATCATATGTATACCACTTGTAGTTTGCACATTAATTTCATACTTTCTTATGTGATATTCACAAATGAAAAAGTAAGGTCAATTATTTCACTTATTTTTCTTAGAATCAGAGGACTTCAGTGACATTCTGTGAATTATAGTACTATCCTTCTGCACTCTAATGATTAATTCTATTTGTTGGCTACTCCCACTAAACCACAATGCTGAGGTAGGATAGAAGAAATTACAACTAAGTAGAAAAGAGACAAGGAAGTCAAAAGTTTTGAATTGAACTTATAAGAAAAACAGTTTCAAGACACAAAAGTTACTCAAGCCATTGTCTCTCTGAGGAAACACACTTAAAAAAATCCTAAAGATCCTTTGACTGTAAGCCTATAAATCCATCCAGTTTACCTGGCCTTTTCACCTGTAAGTTGCACTTCCTCCATCCTCAGGAACATCAGTATTGGTGGGCAGCAGGTCTCAACCACAAACCCATGGAGGTGGCTTGCGCTGTAGCCTGACGGTAACAATACACAGCCTAGGCCACACATCTCAGATAATCCATCTTGAAGACATCCATTTAAGTTAACCAAATTCAGTCTCAAAATATGCCTTATTTTCTCTCAGGACCTACATTCCCCTCTTCAGTGTATGTTAAAAGTCTCTAATAAAACTTTCTCATGTTTCTCCTACTGACGCATCTTAAAATTATTTTTTTTAATTTTAAAGAGAAAAAAACAGTAAAACAGTTTCAAAGGTTAGTAGGAGAGTTATAATAGTACATTGTGTATTGTTATCTTCATAATATTCAGAGTGCAAGATCTAGGCATACATAGGCATATGTATTGTCCAAACAATATTAGCACAAATGTTTCTTTTCAATGAACTAAGAGAAGCTAGGTATATGACTGTCTTAACTATCTTGTGTATAAAAATAGTTTTTTCTTTTTCCTTTTCTTCCTTTCCCCTTAACCCCATTGCAGTTCTTTTCTTAGCTGTGCTGTCTCTAATTTCTCTCTCTGTAAGTTTGTTGCTTGTGTACAGGGATGCAACTGATTTTTGAGTGTTGCCTTTATATCCTGCTACATTACTGAATTTGGGTTTTAAATCTACAAGTTATGCAGTTTTGGGAGTCTTTTATGTGAAATATTATGTCATCTGCAAATGATAATTTAACTTCTTTGTTTTCTACCTTTGTTCTTTTTATTTTTTCCATTGTCTAATTGCTCTGGCTAATTTTTCCAGAAATATTTTGAATAGGAATAGTGATAATGGACCTTCTTGTCTTGTTCCTGATTTTACAGTGAAAGCTTTCAGTTTTTTATTATTTAATATGATGTTAGCTGCTGGTTTATCATAAATGGCTTCTATAAGATTGAGGTAAAACTATTCCAATTTTCTGTAGGGTCTTTATTATGAATTGGTGTTGGACTTTTTCAAATGTGTTTTCTGCATCTGTTGAGATGACCGTACGATTTTGTCTTTGGTTCTGTTAATATAGTGTATTACATTTATTTATTTGTGTATGTTGAACCATCCCTGCATCCTTGGGATGAATTCTACTTGGTAATGATGTATAATCTTCTTGGGAGTATAATCTTATTGATAATTTCCTGCATTCTGTTTGCCAGTATCTTATTAAGGATTTTACATCTAAGTTCATTTAGGGAAATTGGCCTGTAGTTTTCTTTTTTGGTTGTGTTCTTCTCTGGTTTTAGAATCAGGGCAATACTTGCTTCCAGGAATGATTTTGGAAGCACTGTTTTTTTTTTTCATTTTGTATCACGAATTTCAGCATTGATGACATTAGTTCTTATCTAAATTTCTTATAGAATTCAGCAGTAAAACCATCAGACCTGTGCTTTTATTTGTTGGTAAATTTTTAATTACATATCCAATTTAATTAGATGATTTTGGGTTATTTAGAATTTTTATAACTTCTTGATTTAGTTTTGGCAATTCTACTGTATCTAGAAATTTGTCCATTTCTTTCGTGCTTTCAATCTTATGACAGTATAGTTTCTCATAGTTGGTATTGATGATCACCTGGATTTCTTTGGAATGTGTGATTTCCCCCTTTTATTTCCTACTTGCTTGAACCTGTATTTTTTCTTTCCTCTTTTTGATGAAGTTGGCTAGTGGTTTATCAATTTTATTTATACTTTCAAAGAACCAACTTTTTAATTCATTTACTCTTTTAATTGTTTTCTTAGTCTCTATCACATTAATTTCTGCTCTTGCCTTTAATTCCTTCCCTAGTACAAGCTTTGGGTTTGATTTGATGTTCTTTTACTAGAAGTTTGAGGTCCAATATTACTTTGGTTATTTGCACTCATTCTGTTTTCCTGATATGTGAGTTTATCTCTATAAATGTCTCTTGTAGGGCTGCTTTCATTTCATCCCATAAGTTTGGGTATGTTGTATTGGCATTATCGTTTAATTGTACATACTATTTAATTTTGTCTTTAATTTCCTCTGTGACCCAAGGGTTGTCCAGAAGGATGTTGTTTAATTTCCACGTTTTAATGAAGGGTTTATGGTTTCCTTTGTCTTTGATTTCCAGTTTCAGTGTGCTATAGTCAGATAGTATGCACGGGATTTCAATTCCTAAATATTTACTTAAACATGTTTTGTAAGCTAATATAATGTCCATTTTGGACCTGCGTAAAGCTAAGAAGAATGCATATTCTGAATGTTTTGGAGTGGAACACTCTGTGGACATCTACCAAATTCATTTGTTCAAAGACTTGATTTTATTCTAATATTTCTTTGTTGATTTTTTTCACTAGCTGATCTATCTGTTTGTGAGAGTGGGATGATAAGGTCCCCCACTACAAATGTGTTAGTGCTTATATAGTTTTTCATGTCTGTTAATATTTTTACGTAATTGGGTGAACTTGTGTTTGGTGCATAAATATTTATAATTACTATCTCTTCTTCTTGAATTTTCCCTTAACAAATATGAAGTGACCTTCTTTGTCTCTATTGTTTAGTTTTGGCTTAAAGTTTGCATTGTCTGCAAATAGACTAGCCAGCCCAGATTTTTTTCTGGGTTCCTATGACATGAAGAATTGTTTTCCATTCTTTGATTTCTGGTCTATCAATTACTTTTTGAGTTAAATGTGTTTCTTGAATGCAACATATTTCTGGGTCTTGCCTCTTGATCTGTTCTACTAGTCTGCTTCTTTTGATTGGTGAGTTAAGAATATTTGCATCGATAGTTATAATTGACATGTATAGTTGTTATGTATAGCTGATATGTATATATAGTTGATATGATAGTTGATATATATAGTTGTTGTTTGTTCCCTGTCTTTCTCCTCTGTTTAATTGCTTGTCCTGCCTGGTAACTTCTTTCTATTGGTGTTCATGTGTTTGTAGTCTTCATTATCCCATTCTAATATGTCATTTAGGGCATGTAAAGTTGATTTGGTGGTCGTAAATTTCTCCATTGTTCTTTCTCATGGTGGTATCTTGTTTCTCCATCAATTTTGAAAGATAGTTATATGAGGTACATCAATCTAGGTTGAAGATTGTTTTCTTTTAGAGTTTTAAAATACCTCACTCCAAGCTCTCCTTGATTTGAGGGCTTGTGTTGAGAAGTCCACTGTGATTCTAATGGGCTTTCCTTTATATGTGATATAATTCTTTTCTCTAGCTGCTTTTAATATTTTTTCTTATGCTGAATTTCTGAAATCTTGATTATTACGTGCCTTTGTGTAGATTTGTTTTGGTCATGGCTATTCGGAGTTCTGTATGCTTCCTATTTGTGTGCCAAATTCTTTATCCTTGTTTGGGAAGTTTTCTGCCATTGTTTCTGTGAAGAGGTTTTTAATGGCTTTTGTATTGTCTCCAGATTTCTCACCGATTCCATTCAGTCTTATGTTGTTCTTCTTTGCTTTATCCTGTAGCTGTTGGATTGATTCTTTGTGATCTCTTGTGATTTTTAAGATATCTTTCTTTACCTCAATTCTAGTTGAGTTTCTGTATTATAGATCTGATATTCTATCCTTGCCTTCATCCAATCTGTTGCATATACTTTCGATGGAGTTTCTAATCTCCTGCACTTCTGTTTGAATCTGTTTTACTGATGCCATTTCTTGTCTGTGATTGGCATTCATGGTTTCCATCATTTTCCCGAGCTTCTCTATTTGTTTTTCTGTCTGCTTTAATGTCTTTTATTTTGATAGTTATTTCTTTTTGCACCTTAGATGTTCATTTTTCTGTGGCCTCTTCCATTTGTTTTTTCACTTCTGCTGCTATCATTTCAGAATTCCATTTGTTGACTTCTGATTTCCTCTATCTCTTTGTGTTCTGAACTTGTCTTGGGTGGGCTGGGCATTTGGGACTGCATTTTACTTCTTTGTTTTGTCACTTTCTGTGTTCTATTTTATTTTGTTTTCTGTGTTGATACTTGTAGATTTCTTATATTAGATAGCCTTATCACTAATGTCATTTTTTTTCTACAAGGTGTCTGTTCCTCCAGATGACTTCTAGAAGTTGATGGTTCTTAGTCTTTATGTCTATCCCAAGAACCTACCTTCCCAATATATTAAGACTAGGGAGTTTCTATGTATTTGACTTGGGGCTCATTCCATTAGTACTAGATTATGGTGATGGTAAAACCCCTGACAATTGCAGTGTTGTCATAAAGGGGGGAAAAACTAGTTATAGAATGTATGACATTTTGGTCAAAGTTGTTCTGTTGGCAATAACAATAGACTCAAGTACAGCTTGACCTCTGACAAACTGTGATAACTATTAGCCTGATATCTATAACCAAGAGAGGTAGGTCTACAGAAATATAATATAATCCAACTTAAATCAAGAATTCATATCAGGATTTTCCACTTAGTAGAGTAATTTTTTTGTTGTGAGTGGAGGGGTTCACAAGTACAGGTGGTAGGGTAAATAGATGAATGAGATTAAATACAGTAGGAGCAAGGTTGAAGAGCATGGGATGATCATCCAGGTTTTAGGTAATTATAGGACACAGGAAGGAAGGATTGGAAGAAAAGGCATAGGAATTTTGAAGAGAACCAGAAAGAGAAGAGACAATGATTACTCTTATGAATGTTTCATAAAGTCAATCAAGATAGTTGACAAAAGAGAGGAAGAGGACAAGTAGAGTAAAACAAAAAGTCAGAGATCATCTGTTGGTTCATATTGCTAAAGTTGCATAGGATATTTCCACACCTCTAGTTCCACCTGTCCATTGTGTGTGCCTTAGCCAAGGCCCTACTGTTTTGCTGTAGGTCTCTGGGCCCTGAGTCCCAACAGTGGAGGGAGGAAGGGTGGGTCTCTAACTTCTCTCACCAGCTGCATTGTCCTAGGTCAATAGAGGAAGGGAGGAGTGCTAACTCACACTCCTCTCACCAGCCCCATGTCCTGGGACAATGGAGGAAGGCAGGAGCACAAAGTCACACTCCTCTCACCAGCTGTGTTGCTTAAAAATTCTTTTGCCTGGAAAACTCTACAAAACTGCAAATTTGTTCTACAGAAATGAAGGGATAGGTTCTTTATTTCAGCCTGAAGGATTTCACAAATCCAGCCAAGTGACAATGTAGTTCAGCATATCTTAATAATGGCCATGTTGTCCCACAGTTTCAAATATGAGAAAAGCTCAGAATGGATCAATGAATAGTTAACACTAGTAAGAAAAGAGCTTGGGGCTTTTTCTTCCCTTGTAGAATTCATTCCATGTTAGCATACTTCCCTCAAGGTGTCAAGACGAGTGGAAAAGGTACTTCAAGTTTAACCAGTGAAGACAAACAAAACCTCCATATATGCTCAATTGTCATTCTAACTGGACAACAAAATTCATGACATAAAAAGAATGGGTTTTCCAGAGTTAATTTAAAAGCAAATGCATCAATAAATTAGTCAGTGACTAGATTTGAAAAGAGAAATTGAACAGACTAGAAAAGTTCTTATAAGCAGACTCCTTGCATAAGTCTATGATATAGTAACTTTCACGTGTATGAAAGCTGGTCCCTAAACCCCTGGTAACATCTAGGATACATCTTAAGAATTTAGAATTTGTAGCTCCATCCTGATCTCTGAATCTCTGGACAAAAGCTTGGGATCTGTATTTTTAACAACTTCCCAGACTCACCTGTACTTTTTTACAACCAGAGAATTGTTACTTAAAACAGTACCCTGGAACCAACCACAAGAACATCACTCTATATTCTCAGGCCTCTCCTACAACCTACTGAATGAAAGTCTGCACTTTAGTAATACCTCTAAGCAATTTGAATGCAAGTAAAATTCAAGAAGTTCTATCCTAGAAAGCATATACCCAAACACAAGGAACCATAAAATAATGACTAATTCCTGGATTACATTGTCTTTGTGCTCTCCCTTAATTGTTCTCTTATGTTACTTCAGAGACCTAGATGGGAAATGGACCATTAATTTAAGCAAGATAGAACTATGTGATACATAAGAGCAGAATTTCAGAATAAGAAAGACCTGGAAAGCATCATTTACTAAACTCCTTATTTTACGCTTGCAGAGAATCAGGTCAGAGAGCTCATTTGTGCTCATAGGGCAAGTAGTGCTTAAGCCAATGATATACTTCAGGTCTCCTGGCTTTGATATTCTGAATATTTTAATTATAAATGGTTTATTTTGTTTTTTTTAAATTGTTTTTTTTTAATTTTTAATGTTTCATTAGTACATGTTTGTAGTACATAATGATTATGGTTAATATATGAAATTAGTACATGTACATAGCACACATCAACTCTTTATTCTTGTTCCTTCCCCACCTCCTTTATTTTGCCAATATCAGATTCACTTATTTATCATATACTTCATTACAAATTTAATTATCATATATATAAATTAACAACCAAACTAATACATTTTTATAAAAAAATATAAAACAATTATACTAAATCAAGGGTACACTTTTAGATACATTATTATGGATAACAATAACATTTTCTCTCTGTCTCTTTATTTATCTTTTATTTCACACTTTATATATTTTTTTCTATAAGAGAAATCATGTGATATTTAAGTTTGTGTATCTGTTAAATTCACTTAACATCATGATCTTAAGGTATGTCCACCTTTCTACAAATGATTGAAGTTTATACATCTCTATAGCAGAGTGGAACTCTGTTTTGTATAAATAGCATATTTTCTTTATCTAATCACCTTTTGATGGATATATAGGCTGATTCCAAGGTATAGCTTTTATAAATTGTGCTACTTTAAACATGGATATACATACACCATTGTAGTATGATGTCTTCTACTGTTTGGTAAACATAACTAGAAGCAGAATAGCTGAGTCAAATGGAAGTTATATTTTTACTTTTTTGAGAATTCTTTATGGTGATTTCCATAGTGTCTGTGTTAGTTTTGACTCTCACCAAAAATAATGATGGGTTTTTTCTCCCAAAGCCTCACCAGCATTTGTTCATTTTTTTTTTAATGAACATCATTTTTGGGGAAAGAGGGAATCTCAGTGATGCTTTACTTTGCATTTCTTCAGGTTCGACATTGGCATGTTTTTAGTTTCGACCAATTATTTCTTCATCTAAGAAGTGCCTATTCATTTCAGATGCCCATTTCTGATTGGGCCTTTAAAATTGTGGGGTTAAATTATTTGATTTCTTTAGACATTCTAGTTAATAGGCCTTTGAGGATTATCTGGAAAAAAATATTTCCCATTCTCTAAGTTGTCTCCTTTCTCTGTGGATAGTTGCCATTGCTGTGCCAAAACTTTTGATTTTGTTGTGATATCACTTGTTAATTATTGGTATAATTTCTGGTGCACTAGGGTTTGTTCAGAAAGTCTTTGCTTACACCTATTTTGTCTATTTTTGCAGCTGATTGTTTCTGTTCAAATGTTTAGATCTTTGATTCATTTTGATTTTAGTTTAGTGCATGGTATGAGACATGGATCTTATATCTATCCTCATCATGTGGATACTCATTTTGCCCATTATCACATGTTAAAGAGGCTGTATTTCCTCCAGCAAAAGCATTTGGCCATTTTGTCAAAGCCAGCATACCTCATTGTACCTGGAGTTGTTTTCAGTATTTTCTTTTCTGTTCCATTGACCCACAAGCCTGTTTTTGCCAACACCATGCAATTTTTTCCACTATACCTTTGTGGTATAATTTCAAATCCAGGACTGTGGTACCACCTGTCTTGTTCTTATTGCCCACAATTGCTTTTGCTATTCTAAGTCTCTTCTGGTTCCATATAAATTTTACCATTGCCTCCACCAGTTCTGTGAGGAATGCTATTGGTATTTTGATTGAGATTGTTCTACTAATTGGCCATGCTTCACAAAATTCATTCTGCATCTCCAGAAGCAGGGGATGATTTTTCCCTATTTTGATAACCTATAAATTTCACTCTTAGATCTTTTTTGATTGAGTCTCATAGGTTCAGTTATGCTATACTGGCATTATTGCTTGATTATAGGAACTGTTTAAATGCTTCTTTCATTTCACTTCTGGTCTGTTAATTAATTGAGAGGATATTACTTAATTTCCACATGTTTTCATAGTTTCTATAGGCTATTTTGCAAACAATTTCTAGTTTTATTGTAATAACATCCATGGGATAATTTCAATTCTTTTGCATTTTCTTCAGCATGCCTTAAGATTTATATAGAGAAGGATGCCATGATTCTAATGGGTTTTTCTTTGTATGTAATTCATTGTATTCCTCTAACAGATTTTAAAATTTTGTCCTTGTGATAAATTTTCAGTACTTTGAATATTATGCAGCTTGGAGAGATTCTCTTTTGGGTGGAGTTATTTGGTGTTCTATATGCCTCACTTACCTCTTTTTTTTCTTTCCTTCTATTTAGGAAGCTGTCTGCCATTATTTCTTTTTTTTTTTTTTTTGCGGCACGGGGGATTGAACTCATGACCTTGCGCTTGCGGGGTATGCGCTTAGACCGCTGAGCTAGATCCCCAGCCCTTCTGCCATTATTTCTATGAACAACTTTTTAAATGTTATTTATATTGTGTTCTGATTTTTTATTTATACTAGTTATTCTTAAATTAGTCTCCTTTACATCATCTAACAGTTATTGTATCCATTTTTCTTGTTTTCTTAATGTTTTTAAGGTATCTTTGACTAGTTTTTCTTGAAGGCATAACTGTCTTCTAGTTCTAGAATTCTGTTCTTATATTGGTCAGTTCTGCCGCCCATATTTTCAGTATGATTTATTTATTTTTCAGATTGTATAGGTATATTTTAGATATACATAATAATCACATCCATCATAGAGAATTTTTACCTGTACATGATATATATGACATAACTTGTGTTTTTCGTTTCATTCCCCTAACTTCTCTTCAGCCCCTCCTCCCCTCTCCTTTTACAGAAGTTCGGTTTCCGTATTTTTCTTTTCTCATTTTTTTTTTACTTTTTCCTTCTTTCCTTTCCCCTTCCCCTTTATTATTTTTAAGCTCTTGCATTTCTGATTGAAACTATTTCATGGAGTTTAATTCTTAGGTAAACTAATCATTCATGTTACTGAATCTTTTTTTTTCACTCATCTAGCTTTTTATTAGTGTCTTCTGAAAGCACATGCACTTTTTTAGTTATTACTTCCATTATATGTTTAGTTACATTTTTTCTAATCCTGTTAAGTATCTCTTTAATCTGTTTTTCAACCCTCTCTGCTATGCTTGCCAGTAATTCAGGTGTATAGTGTATGCTATTCTGCTGCTCAGTGCCTCCTGGGTTGGCTTTCAGGGATTTGGAGTTTTAGAAGGCATTTTCTTTCCATGTTTCTATTGTTCTTGTTTATTTGTTTTGCTTTGTGCTGAGGTTTGTATTTGAGACTGATAGTCTACAGACTTTTTCACTAGATAGAGATCTCTTCTGTTGTGATGTAATTTGGGTGCGGTTAACTGTAATCCTTTGCCATAGCCAATTCTGGGACTTTCACATTCACCATTATTCATGTTGAACCTGGCCCCTGACTGTGGAGATTGCATTCAGGTCATTTACTTTAAACTCTTTTGGGGTTTCTCTTGTTGCCCTACCACAGCTGCTTGGCCACTGATGTCTTCCATGACTGTTGGTCACCACGTCACTGTGGGAGAATAACATCAGGAACCCTGAAATGCTCTGAGTCCTGGGTTCAGTTGTCCCCTTCCTGGAATGGCATTTGACCAGAGGTTGTCAGCTACTTGGACTGGAGTCATTCACCTGCTGTTGCAGGAGACAGCATTTAATGGTCTGTTCCACTGCTGTTTCCTGCTAAAGTTCTCTGGCATTCACTGCTAATACCAAGTCTATAGATTCACTCTTCCTTTCTCTTGAGCCACAAACCAGGAGTCAAGAAGAGCATGCAAATTGCCTCTTGCTTTTTCCACATTGTTTTCTGTGGCTTCCATTTCACTGTAGGTTCCAGTTTCCCTGTTGCATCCTTTTTGGGCCCAAGGGATCTATTTCCCTTCTTCTCTTCCCCAACTTATCGTTTTACAATGTATGAGTTCTGAATTTTGGAGAGACAGATGTGTTGTTGCTTACTGCTCCATCATTTTACTGAAATTCCTATACACTTCTTACAAAACAAATTTAATTTACAATTGGGATTTTAGTAGAAATTTGTCCTATGACTTACATACTTTCAAAAAATAGTCAAATAACTAGTGTGTAAGAAACACATTGTACTGTTCAAATGTGATAACACCATTTTTTGTTTTCTAAAAAGGGACATAGACTAGATTCCTTGATATTCTAGAAGATTATTTCTAATCTAATTCATTTTTCAAGATAATTATTCAAAATCAATCATTGTCAGTTTAAAACAATAATAAGAGAGAAATGAGAAAATATTGGTGATATTGAAGGGTTCAATTTCTTCCCAAGACGAGAAGATTAAATCAATCCTGCAACTGGGAATTGCATTCCAACTATTTCTAAATAGAATTCAACTGCATCATTTTACATTCCAGGCCCTTTGGGCTCAATGCTCAATTTTTTTGTGTGTGAAAAATATATGCACAGTGGATTTAAGATGGTATTTAAGAACTAATTATAGCCCCTTTCAGCTTTCTTGAAGGAGGCTTTCTTAGCACCAGCAAATGCCTTCCTTTATTTCTTTCTTTGCTTTTTTGTCTAGTCAAAATGGAATGACAAGCCACTGAGTGTTGAATGATTCTCTTTTGAGTTTGTGAAAGGGACAAATAAGAAAGGAATGTGCCAGTAAAGCAATAATATGCTGAATTTACATATTAATGACAATCCACTCATATACAGGGTTTGTTTCTCAAACAACTTACTGGGCCTCTCCATCCCAACATGTGTGAAATCACTTAGCATACTGTCTAGCGTAGGGGTTCTAAATAGATGTTGTTTTTATGACCTAAACCATAACATAAGCACCCCACAATATATTAAAGTCAGATGTTTAAAATCCAGTTAACTTATAAGAAGGAAAAGCATTACATGATTCAAAAAGTAGCTGGTTTTTCAGCTGAAATCTTGTAATAATGTCAGTCAGAACACAAACAACATTGACAGAGGAACTACATTGACTTGATTTGAATTGCATGATTGGAGAAAAAAAAAGCAAAACCCGTGCTGACTTGTGGTCCACCTGACACCTTCTAGCCAAACGCTTCATTATATAAGAATTTCTTCTTTAGTGTGGCCACTCACTGTAAAACTGCTGTATTTCAGTGCTCACAGTGACCTCAAATGTCACAAGGGACCTGGCAACACACTGGGTTGCCAAAAACTGACAAGAGAGACTAAACTGATGTTTAGAAGAATTGATCTTAAAAGAGTCTTAAATATCCTAACGTAAGAATCAGTTTCTTCTCTAAATTGGTGGTATAAGTATTAAAATAAATATTTAGAAGTTTCTTGGAGGAGATTATTTTGAAAATCTCATAGCAAATAACTGAGAGATGTTAGACACTCTACTGATTCTTTAATACTTGATACTTATCAGTTTGGTGACTTCTTGCATGTGTTTTGAAAAATGATAAAAATATAGCATCAGTAACCTCCACTGAATCAAAACTAATTTACGTCCTCCAAAATATAACAACCCTATAATGAGCAGAACTGCAGCAAAATGTGGTTGGTAATCATGACAGGTACTTTTTTAATATTCCTAGTTTCGTGTATTCAAGTATATTTGTAATAAAGAATACAATATGATATCTGAATTTAGAGACTTAACTGAAAAGATGTAAAGATTACCAACGTTTATATCTTGATCAACTTTTTTCTATTAAAGTAATGGCCAATTGTTTATCAAAGTACAACATCAGATTTTGGAAGTAAATTATACCTGTAGTTTTTCAACAACCACTAATAGTTTCAAACAAAAAATGGGTAAAATGAGTAAGTGAAAATAAATACTCCAAGACTGAATTCAACTACTTGTCTATTTCATACATTTACATTTCTCTTAGTTGATCTAGATACAGTATTTTATTGATTTTTGATTAATATAGGCATAAAAATAATGATTAATTTAAAACAATGAAATATTAGACTACTGTTTTCATGAACTGAAGGCACCATGAATGTAATCCAGTAAAACATTTTACATTTGCTAGATTTATTCTCTGCTGTTTAGAATGTTTCAACTCAATGTACTTGAATTTTTAGCATACTTCAAAAAAAAATCATTAGATCTTTTCAGTATGTAAACACAAGATTTTTGAAGAATTGAGAAATGATTGAGCCACTACATGAATTTAGCATGGAGGACCCATACTCTACTTTGGACACCTGGGAACAAAAAATGGCTTTTTCGTTCCTTGTCCTATCCTTTGATAGGACATGTTATTTTACTTTTGTTAGTTATTTTTGCTGTCTGATTTTTCTAAAACTCTTTTACATGGGTCAGAATTAATCTTAGAGATTGATACTTAACACACTTAGCATCCAAGTCTCCTTTAAGATTTTTATTGAAACAAACTATCACATTCAAACAGGGTAGCAACCCTCTTTGCTTCTGATGCAAGGGATGAAGTGAGAACTGCTATCATACAAATGTAAATTACTATGTTCCCTAAACAAAGAATATGGAGATTTCTCAAAAAGAATATTTCATTGATATTTCTGCATCAATTTATACTTCAAATACATTGTGGCATTTTTTGTAATAGAAAAATAACATATAGGATAGCAAACTGATTTGATTCCATAATTTTAGAACCCTAAGAGTTGAATATTTCTACTTTGTTTTGCTAATAATGGGAAAGTTTTCTAGTTCTTGCTATCTCCGAAGAAAGAGTAATTTTGGAGTTAGAAAACAAACTCTTTAAAATATGTGCACCGCCCTAGGTAAGCAGAGTCTTGGGATAGTTTCAAACAGATTTGCAGTTCCTCCGGTTCTTTTTGACGCACTGTGATAGCCTCACACTAAGCCTATGACTTGCTCCTGCAGCCAACTAGGATATGACAGCATATTATATGTCTTGGGAGTACTCGCTCTGCATACCCATGTTCCATTTTCTCAAATACAAGTGAGAAAATCCTGGTCTAGGATTATTGTTCTGTTGTAAAGTTCTTGCCTAGCATGCTCTGAGCCCTCTGTTTCATCCCCAGCACCCCAAAATAGGGGAGGGAGGATTCCTTTGCATTTTCCAAACTCAGGCCATTCTGTCTTACATTTACTTCATTTCTGATATGCATGAGTTTTTAAATTGATTTCTGGAATTTTCCATTTTTAAAAACTTTATTAGTACATCTTTGAGGTACATATTTAAATTTTGTTTTAGGGGCTACATATGTGTACTTAGCATCTCTAAATGATTTTCATTTCTCTTGTCCTCCTATCCTTTTCCCCTCCCTCTGTCTCTGGATCCACTTATTTGCAAAAGATCTATCTCCTTGTTTCATATTATCTTTTATTTTGATTTTTAATTATTTATACTTTGGGTTTCTCATATAAGAGAAGTTATGAGAA